>RJWK010019340.1:5183-32541 GCA_004363435.1 Platanista minor | reverse complement strand
CAGCCTGAGATTAAATATGAAGGAGGAGTGTCATCAAATAGCTGATAGAGAACATTCCTTTTATCCTCTTCCTCTAGATTATGCCACAATTATGTGACAGTGTTAGGAGGCAGAGCAGTTAGTTGCCTTGCCACAATAAGCTTCTGCTTGGAATTCCCTTTGTTTTCAATTTTAATTATGTACAAGGAAGAAACAAATGTATATAATGTATCCTACCACCTTGCTCAAAGAAAAGAAAAGGAAGGAGGGAGGAAGGGAGGGAGAGAGGAAAGAGGGTAAGGAGGGAGGAAGGAATACCCTTCATATTACATACTTATTAAAATTAACATTTTTGGATGTGAGTGGTTTCAACTCAGTAGTTCTATGTATGGTTGGATAGGTTGTTCACTGCTAAAGGAGCCTAGCTGAGAGTATGGCTGGGACCTGATTTCCAGCTTGTGTTCTGTTCACTAAGCCATGTGCCTAGTCTTTAGCCTGTATGTGCTCCAAAAGTTGGGGGGAGTCTTGGCTAGAAATCTATGTAACTAAACGAAACATGCAAATAAAATGTTATCCATAGCTCTTAATTTTCTATGTTGTTCACTCGATGAAGTGGAAGCCTATTTCTTCTTTGAAAATATGTGTTTATAGTAACTGGAAGCCTGAAACAATTGTTCCTCTTAAAATCGCTACTTGAGTTACCAAGGGGTCTTAATGTGTTATAGAATTTTAGAGTGTAAGTGACTTTAGAGATAATACAGTGGATTCCTTTATTTTAAAGACAACGCAAAGATTAAGCCTTTAACCCAAAACTCACAGCTGGTTCAAAGACGAACCAAGACTCCTTACTCCAGTATAGGTTTGTTTCCATGATTTCCTCTAAAAGTTACAGAGTGATGAGATAGTAAAAAGGAAGGAGGTTCAATGGTGAGGCTATAGTAAGAAAAATGTTGGGAATGGGGAGAGAATAGCTGAAAAACCCCTCTGACTGCCACCATGGTTTGAATATAACATTGTAACTGGGAAATGGTGACCTGCCACACAGTGATTCTCACTTGAAATGTACAGTTATCTTCTCTATAACTGAATTCACTTTTCTTTTACTGAATCAGGTAACCTTTCTGTTTTAAGTTATTTTTATGTAATGATTACCCACTATATTCAAGGCATTGTAGCATTCAGACTGCAAATAAAATAAAGAGCAAGAAAAAATGATTTAAGAAACCAAGATTGGTCCTGTCTATTCTAAATATTTTTTTTGAGTCACAGGCTCATTTGAAAAACTTTGACTCCTCCAACCAAAAGGGTGCACACACACACACAAGCCATCCTTAAGCATCCATGCTTACCAGGTTAAAACCCTTGCCTGACAACAGACCTGTGATTTTCAGTCATTTCTTTCATTGCCAGGGTATAACAGGAAACAAGTGGAAAAGCTCATTAATTAACTGCTGTAAAATTCTGAGCAAAAGAGCAATAAGTTATTAACTTTTTAAAGCTATTAATTTTTAATTTTGTCTTTATCTGTTTATAAAAGCTGTTAATGAATTAAGGTATTTGTAAGACCTTATCTTTGAGGGAGGAAATCCTATACAATTTCTTGCAAATTTTACATTTTTCTAATTGGTAAACATTTAGCTTTGCTAAGGAAGATAAGTATCCTGTTCCCTCAGGATAATGTTGGATCTGAGGAAGTCTGTCTTTTAATCTGAGTAGCTAATTAAGCAGATGAGTAAAGGTATGTCTTTTGTATCTTCAGAGTTTGTGCTTTTTCACCTTTTTCACAGGCATATAATCAATTTTTCTTTCACAGTAAATGGAGTTCCTTGGCCTCAAGAGGCAACACGACGAAATAGCCATACCTTTAACTGCAGGATGCTAATTCACCCTCCAGATGAGCCAGGCACCGAGAACCAGGAAGCTTGCCAGCGGTATGAAGTAATGCAGTGTTTCACTGTGTCACAGCCAAAATCAATTCAAGAGGATGGAGAAGGTAAAAGCAAAGGGTGATTTTAAGGTGTTTTACTGCTTTTTCCGTGGTTTTAGGAACAGAGAGAAAATTGATTATAAACTGCCTTCTTCAGATAGTATTTTTGGTTATTATATTATATATCATAGTGGCTATTCAATTTGCTCTGTATTTCTTAATACTTAAGAAAAAAATTGCTAACATCTAGAATTACCCATTTAAAATGCCCCCAAATCCTCAGTTTTAAGCTGACATTCCCACTAAAATGTCATATTCAAACCAACTTGCTGCCTAGAAATAAGAGCTGTAACTAACTGCTGCCAGTTGGAAATGTACCAGATGCAGCAGGCTGTTGAACAGCTCTGATTTTTAGAAAGTTTCAAGCTTAGAGTGTATGGAACACTGGAGAATAGTTAGTATTTTTGAGGCCATACAAGGTAATTTATAAGGAGAAAGCTCATGAACAGATGAAAACACAGCTGAAGCTCTAATATGAACAGGGTATGAACATGGTATTAGTTAAATTTGTTACAGTGGATGAGTTTTCCATGCAAGCTTAAACTGAGCTAAGTTAAGAACACCACAAATTGGAAATTGGAGTAAGGACTAGGGAAACTAGCAGCCGAGAAGTCAGTCAGATGCAAAAAAGGCCGTGTATGTAGTGGGTCTCACCAGGGAATGGGTGCCACAGTCAACTGGGGAGTTTTTACAAAAGCCTGTCTTATATGACTGAAATTCTTATTCAGTTGTGTGATATTGCGTGTAACCTCTTAAAAAAATTTGGAAATGGGACTTGCAAAAAAAAATCACAGATCCTAAAAACGTAGAAGTCCTCTGTCAAGGGCAAAATAATGCTTCTTCAGAAACAGTTAAATGTTTTTCTCATATGATAAATTATTATCTGCACAGTAGTTATAGAAATAATCTTTGTCGCCATTAATGAATATAGGAAATGGACTAAAAAACTGTATTTTATAAACCACTATGTTGCTTAAATGTAGCCAAAACTACTTCTTCAAGTTGTTATCATTCAAGTACTTGAGATGCATCAGTCTCCTCTAGTTTATGTAAGAACATTCAATGGGAAGGGATAATTTATTCTAACTAGAGCTCTATCTGGAGCCTCCAGTTTTTAGTTGTGAGCAATTTTATTTCTAATATTATACTATTAGATCAGAGTGACTCCAATATTGTGTCAGATCATATAACATGTACTGTTTTTGTAAAAACCATTAATGGCAGGTGGTAGATGTGAACCGCTTTCTACCCTCTTTCCTTCAATTTCCCCTTCTTGTTTTGGGCAGATTTCCAGTCATGTTTGATTTGTATTGCACGGAGATTACCTCGGCCTCCAGCTATTACGGGTGTAGAATCCTTTATGACCAAGCAAGATACTACAGGTACTAGCTGCAAAGTTCAGAATGTTCTCTCAGTATTAATGATGTGACTATGCCCTTAAAACTAATTGTGTCCCTCTGTTCTCTGCTGTTCAGCTTCTGTTCACTAGTCCTGTACAGAAAACATTTCCAATGTGGTCTTGATTCTGTGCATTTTAGATACTGTCATCATTGTTACGGCAGGGTGCTGGGGAGAACATTATTTTGTAATTATGCACATATCTATATTCTGATTATAAATTATTTTTCATAATCTATGGAAAGAAATTTGGCAATGTAGATATTAATGTATTTATAAACAGATACAAAGAAGTGGTTTAATATTGTTCATATTTCTTTTTTCCTTTATTCTTTGTCTTTAAATTTATTCAGCACATACTGATTGAATTCCTAGAAGTGCCTGTCACTATGTGTGATTGCTCAGGGTGTACCTGATTGAGCAAAAAGCAACGATATAATTACAGATTTGTACTTTTTTGATGGAAAAGGTGTGAAATGGTATAAGGGAAGCTAATAGGGAGGTCCTATTTTAAAATTAGCTGGTTAACAGAAGGCCTGTAAAGCTGATATTGCACCCCTAGGCCCCAAAGGATGAGGCTGTGCCAGCTGTGCAAAGTGTGGGTGTTGGAAGGGCACGTTGGGCATGGGGCATGGTGCAGAATGGGTACTCCTGACTGAGGAGACAGAGCTGCAAAGAGCCCTAAGACAGAGGAGTATGTTAGAACTGGAGGAAGGGCAGTAGAGCCAGTAGAGCCACAAAGTGAGTAATAGTGAGCGTACCTGAAAATAGAGATACATACTACAGATAGATTTTTTTAGCAGACCAAGATTTAAAAAATCATTTCTACTAAATTTTATTCTTTGTGAAAGTTTAGTTTTAGCATACTTTTTCACTTTACCATTGTTTACAAGATCCTGTTACAGTGTTGATTAATTTTTTAGTCCCAGAAATCTAATATTCCTGTATTGTGTGCTTTATTCTTGTGTTCTTAAAGATAAACTCCCAACTGCTCTTACTAAAGAGTGGGTGGGGATAAATTAGGACAGAAAATATTGGTTTAGCCAAAAAGTTTGTTCAGGTTTTCCGTTGCATCTTACAAAAAAACCCAAATGCACTTTTTGGCCAACCCAATAGAATACAGCAAAGAGAATGTCTAGGAGCTTGATATCTAAGGGTAGTAATGATCAATTACTACCCTTACAGCATCTATTACAGTAATGATCAATTACTACCCTTACAGCAACGATTACAGCATCTAAGGGTAGTAATGATCAATTCCCATACCTTTATTCATTCACTTTTTGAGTCTACCATGTACACATTCCTTTCCACTTTCCACCGATGAACAGCGCTGGAAAAATTTAATAAACCCTTATTGAAAATCCAAAATATTATTGCATGAAGGAAAAATAGGGTCTATTAAAAAATATAGCTGGTCTTTTGTGTCAGTAAAACCAAACAAGGGTTTGAGAGATAGCAGAATAAAAGCCTGTTGGAAAGGGGTGATGGTTAGGCCACAGAATAAACCTGTGGGAGACAAGGGAGGCCTAAAAATTATGAGGATAATTTAGGAACAGTATATTTCAGCTTTTCCTCATATTGCATTTCTATAAATTGAATCCTAAATTAGATTGTTTTAAAGAAGACTGTATTTTTCCATACGAACAATGTTATAACTGGTAGTTTTGTTTCTGACCAAGGACCCAGCATTAAAATCTTAGATATACTTGATTTTAGAATAAATTTTTAAAAATTAAAAAATTAAGCTCTGGATCATAAAGTAATTATAAATCTAGAGGGAACCTCAGAGATTACAGAATCTAGCCTGTCCATTTTACAAATCAGGGAATGGTGACTTTTCTAAAACCAGGCAGCTAATTGCTGAGGGCAGACATCTTTAGGCCCTAATATAGAACTCTTTCTTTATATTGCATTGCCTTCCACCGATGCACTATTTAAAGGGCATCACTCTACTGCACACACTTCTTACACAAAAGATACCAGAGAAAATATAAAGAAAATAGAAAGATGCCAGAAAAATATGAAGTATTCTTTTTTTTTTAACATCTTTATTAGAGTGTAATGGCTTTACAATGGTGTGTTAGTTTCTGCTTTATAACAAAGTGAATCAGTTATACGTATGTCCCCATATCTCTTCCCTCTTACATCTCCCTCCCTCCCACCCTCCCTAGCCCACCCCTCTAGGTGGTCACAAAGCACTGAGCTGATCTCCCACTGCTATGTGGCTGCTTCCCTGAAGTATTCTTAAAATGTAAAATAAGCATCATATCATAGAGTTGATTTAGATAAAAAATAATAAACTAGCTATAATAAATATTAGATATTTAATTCCTTAAGTTTTAGTAGTGATTTCAACTCTACATGGAGTGGTTCATGTCCCTTAAAAAAAAAGAAGTTTTCTACCAGGAAATGTTGAACAGTGGTTTATTTGTTTGTTTGGTTGGTTAAACTTTCCTCTAGCAAGGAGAAGTATTCTAAATCAACCTATTTATGATTCTTTCCTAAGATACTCATTGCATTACTGATCATTTGTTACCATTACTGATAATCACTTTCTCCCCTCCAGTCCCACAATTACAGACGTCCTTGCTCTCATGTGGGTTAACACTGACCTTGAACACATAAACACAAACACACATGCCTCACTTAGTCACTGCATATGGGGAGTATTATTGCATTTGAAGGTTATATAACAGTGGATTCTCTGCTATAACGAGCTCGTAGTCTCTTATGTGATGAGACAAAGATTGAATGATTAAAACTCTTAGAAAATCCGAAATTATCTGTAGTTTCAATCACAGTGTTGATCAGGTTTTCCCCAAACTGTTCTAAAATAACAAAAATTCCCTCATTTAAGTTTTAATTTATTTTCTTTCTACATTTATGCCAAGACTTAGGTGACAACCTGATCAGACATACTTGTTTATGTTAGATTCAAGACCCTACGTTAAAGAGGTCTAATAAATACTTTATTTGTAAACAAACCAAGAGAAATATATAAAGAAAGGATTAGTTAAAATGAAGAGGAAAAAACAGTACAATAGATTTGAGTTGATTGTGTGAAAAAAGGGAAGATGAGGAAAAGGCAACCAGCATTCACAGAAGAGGAAACTTGAGTGGTGAATAAACATGAAAAATATTCAACCTCATTAATCAGGGAAATACAAAGTTAGACCATAACCATTTTTCAACTACTAATTGTAAAAAATAAAGAAGCCCAACAGTACCAAGCGATGGAATGGATGTTGCATTAACAGTAACTCTTATATAAGTTTCTGGAAAACAGTTCAATATTATAAAGTTGAACATTCACATAACCTGTGACTCAACAGTTCTATTCCTACATATGTACTCTAGAGAAACTCTTGCACACAAGCACTATGGAAAATGTGAAAGATATTCATAACAGTATTGATTGTAATGACAAAAAACTGGGAACAATCTAGATAGACAGGAGAATATAAAGACAGGGATGTGACAAGTGAGGAGTACACACATAATTGAATAATATTGATGATATTGGTAATGTTCAAGTTTTGAAGTTGGATGGGGCTTTGTAAGTTTTCATCTTATTAATCTAATTCTTAATTTATATATATATATATACACACACACACACACATATATATATATGTATCTTACTAATATTACTTTGTGTGAATATAAGATTGCATAAAAAATAAAATAAAACAGATCTGAATAATCACAAACTGGATTAATTGGCTCCTGATTAAGAAATAATTTGCCTGAATTCTTCCATAGTCATTTAGGAAACTTGTTCAAATGTGATAACAATGTCAAATCACCACTAAATTTTATAAAGCATATGTTCTGTTTGCAGAATGCCTAGCAGATCTTAATCTTCTCACTTATCTTTTTCTGATTGTCCTTTTTTTGCCTTCAGTCTTTATTATTAAATGCAATATTGTCTATAGCCCAAGAGGAGGTAGGAAAGGAAAGGCTTCCTTACTTTCTCGTATTCTCCTCACTTAATTATTGGAAATTAATTTAAACCAAAATAATATATTTCATCTCTGCCTCCCATCCCCAGTAAGTGATCCAATCATTAGTATATGTAGAGAGCAGGATCCAAAGAGCAAGCCAGAGGAGTCTGACCTACATTAGTCTCTGCAGCTTCAGGTCTTTATGATATGACTTTACTACTTGATTGGTATTGAATATTAGGATGTAATATAACTCACTCCAAGGCAAAAACAATTTTGTATTATCATGTCACTGATATATTCCGTTACCATATGTTATAAAAATTAATAGTGCTTTTGTCCATTAAACATTTGAGAGGTGGCAGAATATTTTTTAGATGCAGTTGTTAGTTTTGAAACATGAATGACTTGTATCAGGAGGCTATCATAAATGTAAACTTTCATTCTTTGTATAGGTAAAATCATCTCTATTGATACTAGTTCCCTGAGAGCTGCTGGCAGAACTGGCTGGGAAGATTTAGTGAGGAAGTGCATTTATGCTTTTTTCCAACCTCAAGGCAGAGAGCCATCTTATGCCAGACAACTATTTCAAGAAGGTAAGTTTTTTCTCTCTCAGCTATTTTCATTAACCTTGCTCTTTATTAATATTGAATAATTTATATAGAATTTATGGCTTGATAAGTATTTTTTCCAAATTACAGTTTTTGCAATAATCAGTTTTAGGAAGGAAGAAGTGGGTAAGCAAAGTAATTAATGAGTGGATCCTGAATTTTGGGATGCACATTTTAGAAAACAGGAAGGATATCATGTGGTGGTCACTCACTCATTCATTCATTCATTCATTCAGCAGACACGTATCAAGTTTCTCACATACATAGAACACTATGTAAGGTGCCAGGGATTCAGTGATGACAAAGCACGGTTTTGCCCTCCAGGAGCTCAAAATCCGTTAGGAGGATATATGACAGTTTTAAAGATGAGTGTGGCCTGGGCTATAAAAGAGGGATAACAAAAGAAGAAAAAAATTAATTCTGACTTGGAGAATCAGGGATGGCTTTAGAGAGGAAGTGATATTTTTGTGTGGCTTTTGGCGATCACTCCCAGAACAGGCATGTCAGAGGGCTTCTAGATAATACAGATCTATACCATGCATGTTTACTTCATGACTGTTACAGTACCTGACTTAGGTTGAAGTTTCAAGTTAAAAATATGTCATATGAAATTATAAATTAATAATTGAACAACTGCTTTGTCATAGTAAGTACTATGGGAATATGAAACAAGTATATTCCCTGCCCTTAAGGAACTTAACAGTATTACAGGAAAGATAGGGAAAATTAACTGAGAGTGAAGACCAGAAAGTTTGTAAAGATTCAGAGATAAGGGGTTTTGATATATTTTAAAATATTGTCATGTAATTATGGTAGCCTAATACACCTTTCCCAGTGTAATTTATTCTGTAATCTCTAAGTAAATAGTTTGTATGGAAAGAGACTCTTTGTATGGCTATTCCTGAAAAACAATTTTAAAAATATTTTTCATTATTCCATCACCTTTCTTAATTTTAACATTTTCCCATTAAGTTTCTTAAGTTTACAGATGATTTTCCATTCACTGCATTTTAGGTCAGCTGCTTCCTAATAGTATGTGAAGGAAGCAGCTTGATTTTTTTTTTTTTTCAGGAAGCCATCTGTATGAATCTCACTAGTCTGTTTACTTCTGGGACAGCTTCCTACAGACTAATGGTTCTTCAGTTGGCCTCTTACTAGACTGTTACCATCCCCAAAGATGGTATTTCAGTGGATATGACCAAGAAGTTCCCCAGGCAATCCTGAAGTGCAGTCAGGTTTGGAAACCATTACAGAAAGCAGTTAATGCCATCCGCTGGTGGCAAACTTTGTGACTCCCTCAACCAGCAATAGCACTTGACTTTTGCATAAGTGGGAGACTCAGAGCACTGTCTTCACTCGTTGCCTAAAATGCTGCCGTATATGATACCCTTCTCTTTGATTTTTGCCTTAACTTTATAAGTTGAACCTTCCAAGGCTTTCCTTAAAAGACTTTCAATTTTATTTGCCTATAATTTATATACATTTTGGCCAAGGCAAAGCAGGTCTAGATTACTGTCTCATTGTCCAAATGCCTAGGCTGCCCATAGATATGATTGAGCCGTGGTTTAAAGTATGTGTTTCTAAACCACTGGAATTCTCTACAAAATAGATTGATTAAAGTATAATAAGTAACTAACCTGTCATTAACATATGAAGTGAAACAATTTAGAGAGAAATGTAAAGAAATATAATTCAACACCTCTGCTCCATTACTCATGTCTTAATGTCCTTTTCTTGTACTTTTTTTAGAAAAAAAAAATTCCTCAATAGAAATAACTTTTTTTCTCAGAATTAAATTGCCCAGAATTCACATGACTGATTCTAGTGTTTTGGAGATTCTGGACAACTTGGCAAACAGCGTTCATGAATCGAGCACATCTTTTTCTTATATTCAGCAGTCAAGTTATATTCAACATCAAGTTTGAGAACCACTGGTCTATCAAGAATGGAGAGAGATGTAAATAGCATTTGCAGGTTCCTTGCTGCCTCTGCACTTAGAGACAGTGTGAAAGAATGAAACAAATTATGCCACTATATCCTCGATTTTGTGTAAAACTTTTAAAATGTAAAACCTCTACAGTAACTGATACTTAGGCAAGAAAATTTGTCCTCCATCTGTCTTTTTTCCTGCCTTTAACTTACCTTTTGAAGGCAGCAGCTGGTATAAAATCTTAATATGTGTTAAAAATTTAAGTTCTTACTTTTTAAGAAATATTACCTAAATATGTGGCTTGCTCAGTGTTTAATTGCAAGTTTTCATTCTTGGACTTTGAAAACGAGATTAAACGTTAGTATTTGTGTGAAAAAAAAAAAAGATTTAAGTTCTTAGCTTAGTTTTTCAGCTGCTTTTGACAGACAGCTCACGGACTGCTTTTAAAGGGTGTTGACCGTTTTATTTTCCAGAATCAAATTTGAAAACACATTTCAGCCAAAGAATATTGTGGGAGCATTCAGGATGAACTAGATTAAAGCAGTTGTTCTCCATTGAGACTGGGGGGAAAATGGGTATCAGGACCACCTGAGGAACTTTTTAAACTGGGAGGAAGTTCATAAAAGTATATAGTTTAGAAAAGCTTCCTAAGTTCTGTTCAATTCAGAATCATTCTTTTAGAGAAAAGTCTAGGTTAAATGCTTCCCTAAGGTCCCTGATAAGATTCATTTGGGGCAGTTGTTAAACCAGATTTCTGGTCTCCACCCACACTACTGAACCAGAGTTTTATAGTCTTAAGATGTTTTATTACAGAAAAGCTTGGAAAACATAAACATAGGTTCCACAAGATATTAACAGCTATAACTAGGAAATGATGTTTCATGCTGAATTAAATATGGGAAATATTTCAGTCTCTGACTTTTGGGGATTCATAAGACATATTTAAGGTATTTAAGTTTCTGGGAAGTTCTACAATAAAGGTTCATGTTTGACTTTGTTACCCAGACTTATTTTTCCTCAGAATACTTTTTCCTGTAGCACATCTGTTAGCACTTAAAGGAGAGTAGTAGTCATGGGAAATGTTGGGCTAGATAGCCTAGAAAAGTTTTATGAAAGTTCTAGTTACCTGTTATCAATAATGTAATGTAATGTATGGATCGTTTCTTCTCTTTGAAAGATGTCCATGATACATTGTTACATTAAAAAGTAGGCTAAGAAAGCATGGCATATATAGTAAGATCTCATTCTTGTGTATCTATTTATCCAATATTAGAAGGCTAACAAAATGTTAACAGTGGTTATCTCTGAGTGATGGGATTATACAAGTTTATCTTTACTTACTCTTTGTTCATTTCTCTATTAACTTTATAATCACAAAATAAAGTTATTTTCACTAAAAAAAATCATGAGACAGTTGGAAGGAGTTTGTAGTGTCAATAAGTTTGGAAGTGTTGCTTCCCATATGAATGATTAACCAGAATGTCCATGTTCTGTATAACAGAGTTAACTGAAAATCTTTTTTTGGTCTAACTTTATGAAAAATATTTAAAATATGAGTTTATTTTCCTTTTTTAGAAATTTCGATATACTGAATAGAGTTTATACATTGGTGAGTGAAAATCTTAGAGCATCTAGGGGTAATTTCTTTTTCTTTATCTTAGTAACAATTTTTTTTTCTTTTTTTTTCTTTTTTGTGGTACGCGGGCCTCTCACTGTTGTGGCCTCTCCCGTTGCGGAGCACAGGCTCCAGACGTGCAGGCTCAATGGCCATGGCTCACAGGCCCAGCCGCTCCGTGGCACGTGGGATCTTCCCGGACCGGGGCATGAACCCATGTCCCCTGCATCAGCAGGCGGACTCTCAACCACTGAGCCACCAGGGAAGCCCTTTAGTAACAATTTTTAAATTGCATTTTTTCTGCATATATCTAGGGAAATATCAGAAAGAAAGAGAAATCTCTTATAGCATTGATCTGTAGTACCCTGCCATACGTTTTAAACCTGCCCAGTTGGTTAACATCAGTAAGGCATGCTTGTTGAGGTTATCTCAGCACCAAATTAGGTGGAGTCAAAAACCCAAATGGCTCTACTTCTATAGCTGCTGTGACCAGAGAAAACAGTTTCCTTTGCTGTTTCCTGGCTCTGTTGAGGCCTACTCTGGGGGGACAAAATAAAAAACGATTGCCATTTTAAAGGTTCTTTGAAGAGTTTCTGGGGTGGCAATAATACCACATCAGTAACATCCCTCCTCACTAAGTGTTCTAAAAATTTTAGAAATGGACACAGGAGTCAGAGATCAAAACCTGGCCAAACTAAATCAGGAAACAAAACCTGGTAAAACTAAATCAGAAAACAAGGTCAGGACCTGTGATCAAATGAAATTCCAAATAGTTTAGTTCAGGCACAGATCTTTCTTATGGGGAAAATTTGGTATGTAGAACAGATGTTTAACCAACCAGTTCTGTAAAGAATTATGGCTCCCATACTCATGTCTTAATTCAGAATATTAGACTGTTATGTAGGGTTGAAGCTATTAGTATAAATGGTATCTTGGGATTGGCTGAATGTGAGTGAGTATGACTCTGGACATAAGTACTTTGGAAGCTGCTTATTTGTAGTTTGTTTTTTCTTTGGTATTTATTCAGGAAATATTCATTCAGTACCTGCTATGTACCAGGTTCCATGCTAGATATTATTGTAAACTGGCTCCATTTTAGTGACAATGGGCAAAGGTTAATTTGCATTATTAAGTCCTAAACTTGTAAATGACAAAGTCAGAGTTCAAACCTAAATCTGATTCCTAGGCTTTTATTCTTTTCATTGACCTGTGCTGCCTTCCTTGTGCTGAGTCTTATTCCACACCTTATTATCGAAAATAAATAATCTAAATTCAAAACTTAAAGTGTAATAATTTCCTATATTAATAAGTTAGAGGGGATTCCCCAATTTTGGAATTTTTTCACTAGTTTCAATGTAGTCCTCCAAGTTGAGGCAGCATAATTACCAAAGGACTATTGATGGTTCTGTAATCCACTGTATCTTAATATTCCCACGTTAGCCTGAGTTTCTAGTTCTTTCTCACTTTAAAAAAGCATTGTACAGTTTCAATGGAGCGTGGAAAATAAGATTGGGACACAGTACTAGCCCTTATGTTTATTCGACCTGAAGAAGAAAAATAAGTATATAAAAGGTTTTCTACCTCCTATTCAAAGAGATATAGAAGAAATGTTCATGAAACAATGAAAAATAAGATTGGAAATGCAAAATGAAATCAGATTGTATGGAGCTGTACTGTCCAATATGGTAGCCACTAGCCACATGCAGCTATTGAGTACTTGAAGTGTGGCTAGTGAGACTAAGGCACTGAATTTTAAATTTCTTTTAATTTTAAATTTAATTTGCCACATCATGAAAGTGGCTGATGTCTACCATATTGGACAGTCAGCTCAGTGGTGAAGAGCCAGAGACTTCCAGCAGAATGATCCTAAAGCGCAATAAAGTGTGATGAAAAAATAGACAAAATGGCATAAGCAAAAAAAATATCATGAAATATATTCTGTGTCTTATCTGGCCATTTATATATCTGTAGCTTTCTCATTATCCCAGGGTAACAATTTATCTTAAAGTGCCACTTTTTTGTTGTAGTTGTATCTTCTAAAATATATTATCAGAAGATATTAACAGTTGGGAATTGTTAATATTTTTTTAAGGTTTTGTCAGAGCAAACATTTAACTTATATCCTGACACAGAAATTATCGGTTTTCATTAAAGACTTTTTCATCATTTATTATTTCACTAGATACTAAATTTCTCCATGTGTTATATTTGGTAAATGTGCCAGTGATTTGGCTGGAATTGCCAGATGGGTAAGGAATCCTTGAAATTAACTTTATATCCTGGTTTTGGTACTTTGGGAGATTTATGTATGGCATAGATTTACAGCAGATTATGCCCTCTTCAGTTTATATGGTATACCCATGGCAATAAAGTAGAGCCTGCCTTCTCTTTACTTAAAGTAATCTGTAGCTTCAAAAATTATTTATCAGTTGGTCATTTTGTCTTTCTCATATGTCTTTAAAGTATGACTGAAGCCCTTTCTGAAATGTCTTTGAAAAATAGGACTAACATTTATTACAGGCTAAATTATAATAGTCATTTGTGGTAGTAACCCTTGTATTTCAGTGGATATGATTTTTAACCTTGGTATAGCTGAGTCTACCTATTAAATCTTTCTTAAAAAAGAATTCTATTGTATTACTGAAACATCAATGACATTTTCTTACTTAGTAGTCTGGTAGAGCCTTGTAATTTCATAAATATTTACCAGTAGAGTTAGAATTTTATCTGTTGTTAGTAAAGCTTTAAGACAAAAGTAAATCAGGTTGTTTATACAGTGATTTGACTGCCTTAACCTAGTTTTTATTTTATATTAGTAATCAGTGGCTTTATGTTAATTTGCTTACTAAACTAAATTCAAACATCAAAAATAATATATATGACTATAATAATTTGACAAGTGGGGACCTTATCAATTCACATTCCTGAGTGAAAAATTAAATTTGAATTTCAGTTAAAGAGCTCTGCAAACTAATCAAAACTCAGAGGATGAATTTTATAGTATATTAATGATATCTCAATAAAGCTGTTTTTAAAAATCAGCCAGCCAAAGGTGGGGGGAGAGCTTGTTAGAGATAATACGGAGAATAAGAGGGGAGAAAATTACTTCTTGGTATTTTTAATGAACACTTAATAAATTTAAGGAGCTGCCCCATTATAGGGAAAGATTAAGGTTGATTTTTTTGTGGTTTCTTCATAATCATAACTTCTGTGAGCAGGTACCCATTCAAGTAGGACTAAATTAAAACTTGTCATCAGATTGTATATTTCACCCAGAATCATTTTTCCCCCTCAGATATCTGCTTTATCTGACTGTATTTTGAGTCTGAGCAGGCAGCAGTTGGAAGGGCATTTAAATGAAGTTCTAGGTAGCAGTAAGGTTTGGTAACTCTCCTTTGCCCAAAGTTAAGTGTCAGAATTTTAACTAGGTTTCTCTTTTGTTTGAAACAGTGATGACTCGTGGCACTGCCTCCAGCCCATCCTATAGATTCATATTGAATGATGGGACAATGCTTAGCGCCCACACCAAGTGTAAACTTTGCTACCCTCAAAGTCCAGACATGCAACCTTTCATCATGGGAATTCATATCATCGACAGGTACTACTTATTTGGAGAGCTTCATATGAAATAAGTCAGTTCATATATCTCTTCTTAGAGAAAAAAGTTTTATATTCTTGATGGCGAGAAAACAAATTTTAAATTAGGCATTAAACAAGCATGATGAGTGTATAGTTAATATATCCATACTGAGTTTTATAGTTCTGTCACCTAACAATAGCTTTGTTGTTTAAAAAGGGAGACAGGAAAGGTGTGGCTGAATATATGCTTAAGGGGTAAAAATCAAAAACGTGGCTAAGAATTTCCAGCTTTCCATATGTGAACTTATGGTCTTATAAAAGATTTGAGTTTATTAGTATTGTTATTTTTTAATTTTAAAAGTGCTTTATTTTCATTAGGGCAAAACTCAGTGGCTCCTGAGTTCAAGTTGACAGTTTATCAAGCTACAAATTATTAAACTATCCACTTGAGATTTTTTGAATGTCATTGCCTCTAATTTGTTCTCCTCTCAAAATATGTTTTGCACTATTATATATGGTAAATTCATGAAACCATTCTTTTATCCTATGAATTATTCAAAATCCTACATTTACAAGTATTTAAAATTTAGCATTGAACAAAAGCAAAGACATTTTCCCTCACTTCATCTTTCTCTCATCTGATATATTTGCTTATGGGAACATGGTAATACCAGTCACAAATCTGTTGTCGTAATTATGGATTTGAGTAAAGAACTTGATGAAAATCTGAATTCAGTATTCTGCATTTTCTAATTTTAGTGTAATTTATGCTTGTGAGTGGAATTAGCACAGTTCTTTTTTTCATATTGTGATTTCTCTTTCAGAACATCTGCTATGTCTGCATGTCACCCTTTTTAATTTTTCCATCAGTGACACAGTATTTTCCTTACCCAGTCTTCCTCTTTGGAGTTGAAATACTTAAAAGCTGTAACAAGGGAGTCATAAATAAATACTTTGTAACCAGAGAGGTGTGGAAAGTTTCTCTTTTAACTAAAAGTCTCATGTAGTGTTAATTATTTATATGAAATTTTGAAAAGTTTAAAAGTACATATATTGGAGTTTTTTCCAAGGCCAAGAAAGGTTTCTCTCCCATTTAACTGAAACCATTATCATATTTACAGGGTCTTAAGCACTATTGCCTATTAAGTGATGCTAATATTTCACAGTAGTACTAACAGTCCACTGCTTTTCTTAGTTTAAAGTGATACAGAAGCTTTTTACTTGATAGTTTGCTACATTAGTGAGATTAATGGTCTTGTTTTATAATATGCCTCATAAAAATATTATAATGGAAAACAGTGAAGATCTTTGAATGTCTTTTCCTCCTCTAGGGAACACAGTGGTCTTTCTCCTCAAGATGACACTAATCCTGGAATGTCAATTCCCCGGGTAAACCCTTCCATCAATCCTAGTATCTCTCCAGCAGCCCGTTCAGCTACATTGCCACCATCCAGCAACAACGTGGTATCCACCAGAGTAAACCGCCAACAGAGCTCAGACCTTCATAGCAGCAGTCATAGTAATTCTAGCAACAGCCAAGGGAGTTTTGGATGCTCACCTGGAAATCAGATTGTAGCCAGTGTTGCCTTAAACCAGGGACAGGCCAGTTCCCAGAGCACTAATCCCTCTTTAAACCTCAATAATTCTCCTATGGAAGGTACAGGAATATCCCTTGCACAGTTCATGTCTCCAAGGAGACAGGTTAGTTCTGGATTGGCAACAAGGCCCAGGATGCCAAACAATTCATTTCCTCCTAATATTCCGACATTAAGCTCCCCCGTTAGCATAAGTACTGCCTGTAATAATAGTAACCGATCGTATTCAAACATCCCGGTAACACCTTTACAGAGTATGCATGAAGGACCCAATAACTCTGTTGGCTTCTCTGCCAGTTCTCCAGTCCTCAGGCAGATGAGCTCGCAGAATTCACCTAACAGATTAAATATACAGCCAGCAAAAGCTGAATCCAAAGATAATAAAGAGATTGCATCCATTTTAAATGAAATGATTCAGTCTGACAACAGCTCTAATGATGGCAAACCTCTGGATTCTGGGCTTCTGCATAACAGTGACAGACTCTCAGATGGAGACAATAAATACTCTCAAACCAGTCACAAACTGGTGCAGCTTTTGACAACAACTGCAGAGCAGCAGTTACGGCATGCTGATATAGACACAAGTTGCAAAGAGGTGCTGTCCTGCACAGGCACTCCCAGCTCTGCCTCTGCTAGCTCTTCGAGTGGTTCTTGCCCTTCCTCTCATAGCTCACTGACAGAGCGGCACAAAATCCTACACCGGCTCTTACAGGAGGGTAGCCCCTCGGATATCACAACTTTGTCTGTGGAGCCTGATAAAAAGGACAGTGCATCTACTTCTGTGGCAGTGACTGGACAGGTACAAGGGAACTCCAGTATAAAGCTGGAACTGGATGCTTCAAAGAAAAAAGAATCAAAAGACCATCAGCTCCTACGTTACCTTTTAGATAAAGATGAGAAGGATTTAAGATCCACTCCAAACCTGAGCCTGGATGATGTAAAGGTGAAGGTAGAAAAGAAAGAACAGATGGATCCTTGTAACACAAATCCAGCCCCAATGACCAAACCTGCTCCTGAGGAAATTAAACTGGAGTCACAGAGCCAGGTAGGTAATTCCTTGCTTCACAGAATGAACATTCCTAGTTATTTTTTTCTTTTCATTTATTTTATTCCATCCATAGACCATATTTGGATTCAGGCTATGTTTTGCCTATCCCTTGGGCATATGTTAAAAGGTTAGTTTCGATGGTTGAAAAATTACACGATGCCCTGAAAATTTCTCTTTGGAACCTTGGAGGGCGACAGTATTAATGTGGCATTCTAAGAAAGTAGATGTTTCTTTCTTTCTATAAAATCAGAGTTCACGTCTTTGGAGGTTTAAAAAAATACCTTCCCTGCCCCTTCCTCCCATCTTCCCACCTATTAAATCCAACTCTTTCAGAATAGAACCTAGAAACCTGTATTTTAAAGACACTCCCCAGAGAACTCTGATATGTAACTACGTTTGGGAACCTCTGATGTAAATGAAATGAGAGAGAAATGTGAGGAGGTGGACAAAGCTGCCTAGTCTGGCTTGCTTTGCTATTTAATTTTCTTTTTTTTTTTTTTTTTTCTGTACGCGGGCCTCTCACTGTTGTGGCCTCTCCCGTTGCGGAGCGCAGGCTCCGGATGCTCAGGCTCAGCGGCCATGGCTCACGGGCCCAGCCGCTCCGCGGCATGTGGGATCCTCCCGGTCCGGGGCACGAACCCGTGTCCCCTGCATCGGCAGGTGGACTCTCAACCACTGCGCCACCAGGGAAGCCCCTTTGAAGCATTTTTAAACGTCTTTTTCCTTCTCATCTGATTCTAACTGCCCTCAATCCACAACCCCCATCAGAATAGGGACTTTGAGTATTGGGGGTAGTAGGGTATATAACATGCCCTGAAACAGAAGTAAATACAAATAAACCTTTGCATAAATGGTTATGGATCAGGAACCTCTGTGTTTAGGCTGGGGTAGGGGGTGGAGTGAAAAGTAATAGGCAGCTTCATTTATTGAGAATAATTGCTGTGGACTCTGAAGGAATTTAAGAAAAACAGAAAATGTGATTCCTCCCTGCTAGGAGCTTACACATTATTTAGACAGAATATAGACATACATGAAATAGCTGAAAATGTATTCACAAAGCAGTTTATTAATAAGACTCTTCATTGTGAAACAAGATTCACACTTAGTACGTGTAGGTCCTACAGTTTCTTGAGTCAGCTTTATTTTCTGCCCTCATCTCACAGAAGTCTCTCTCTTCCCTCAGGCATACTGCATTCTAGGCACATGGAAGCCCTTGCCATTCCTGGGATAAGCCATGTCTCTTCTAAGCATCTTCTGCCTTGTTCTCCTTTCTATGTCTGCTGAACTTCTACTCATCCTTCACAAACAATTCAGACATCATTTCTGTAAAGCCTTCCCCAGTAGCCTTAGTTAAACATTCCCTTCCTCTCCACTCTCATAGTGCTCTATATTGTCTCTATTTACTATAACACTGTTTGGGTTATTTCTTTACATGTGTGCTCTTTGAGAAGGCTGTCTCTTGGTACAACTAAACTAGTGCTGTGTTTCTAAGTTGAAAAACAGCTTTAAATAATAACTATGTTAAAACTCTCATGCTTTAAAATTAACTTTAAAAGTAACAGCTTTATAAGAAAATACCATCGTGTACAATCTTGGCACATCTGTTTTAGTGCACATGTACTTGCATTTCTGCTGAGTTTATACTTGGGAGTGGAATTGCAAGATCGTAAAATATGTGTGTGTTCATCTTTAGTAGATAATGCCAGTTTTCCTAATGTGTGAGAATTCCTTCTAGTTGTTCCATGTCCTTGTTAATACTTGCTGTTGTCAGTCTTTTAAATTTTAGCTGTTCTGGGGTCTGTGTAGTGATATTTCGTAGTTTTAATTTGCCTTTCCCTGGTAAACATTTATTGGTCATTTGGCTTTCTTCTTTTGTAAATAGCCTGTTCAAATGTTTTGCCCATTTTCCCAATATGTTATATTTTTCCTATTGACCTGTAAGAGTTCTTTTTGCATTTTGGGTGAGTCCTTTATTGTTTATATATTTGCAGATATCTTCTCTATGTTGTACCTTGCCTTTTCTTTCTCTTAATGGTGCTTTTTGTTGGAGTGAAGTTCTTCATTTTAACATAGTCCAATTTGTCAGTTTTTTCCTTTATTGTTAGTACTTTTTGCACGTACCACAAAAGACATGTTCAAAAATAGTCATAGTAGTTTAACTTGTATTAGCCAAACCCCAGAAAAACTCCCAAATCCATTACAGTAGAATTGATAAATATATTGTAGCATATTCATACAATGAGATACTATTCAGCAACAAAAACAAAGTGATCTACTGCTACTTGCGACAAGGTGTCTAAACTTCAGAAATGTAACGTTAAGTGAAAGAAGCCACACTTTTAAAAAATACATACATGTAATTCTGTTACACAATCTAGAAAGAAATTTTTGTTGAAGTAAATAATGAAATCCAAACAGGTAGACATTTTATGTTGATGAATTATCTTAAGGTAACCATAGTGGGTGGAATAATACTGTGAAATAAAGGTCAGTTTTCTCCTGTGCATAGCCACAGACAGATGTAGGAACTCCCTACCTATGCTAGAAGATATGTCTCTTATTCTAGTAAGTCCTTAAGTGGTTAGTAACCTTTCTGGGATCTTTCAAGCTAATATTTATTAAAAACTTTCCCAAACTTTAAAAAATTATTTTAAAGAACAGTGTATGTTTTGCACCATCATAAAGTAAGCCATTTTATAGAATTTTGAAAAATATGACAGAAGATAATCACCCATGATGCTATCATCATAACACAGTACTCTCAATATTTCTTTCCAGTTCAGTCTTTTTCCAGTGCATACATTTTATACCGAGATATAGTAGATAAACACTATGTGTATGCTATCTTATAATATCCTGTAGTATATTAATATCATAAGCGTCCACATTTTGTTCCAGTGTTAGGTCCTGTTATTTCATTGAGACCCCAGTCTTTCTAATTATTTCTTCCTTCTTCATTCTTTCATAGTCACACTCAATTCATATAGTTTAAAGGAACAGCTTGTTTTCTACATTGCTTCAGGTGAAAGTGTAGAATATATTTCCTCTAACTTTGGTTTCCGTTCTTAGTTTACAGCTGACCTTGACCAGTTTGATCAGTTACTACCCACGCTGGAGAAGGCAGCACAGTTGCCAGGCTTATGTGAGACAGAGAGGATGGATGGTGCGGTCACCACTGCAGCCATCAAATCGGAGATCCTGCCAGCTGCACTTCAGACCACCACTGCCAGACCCACTTCCAGGCTGAATAGTATGTGTTGGGGACAGAACTTCATTTTAAATGTTTAATGATAATATGGATTAGTGCTTTGTCTCTCATCACTATTGCACAGACCTTTTGTTTGTTGAGAGTGAAATATCTTTTCATTAATGCCACTATTAGTAATACACAGTTACTTTCAGACATATGAACTTCACTCATCATGTCTATTTTAAGTTATACTATAACCTCTACTTTTTTGTAATTGGTGTTAAGGTGAGCAGTTGATGTTAAGGAGAGCAATTTTGTGTTCTTACCCAAAACATTCCATAGTAGGACTTTCAGAAATATAATATTGGATCAGATTATGTTTCCCAAAGTGTATTCCTTGAACACTAGTCCTATGAAAAAAAGGATTTTGTGCTAACATACACTGGGCAAATGCTACGTGACATATACACCATTCCTCTATTAAAATTCCACAGTGCATATTAAAGGTTTTAGGAAGTCCTGTGTTAGATGAACTAGTTTATATATTTTGAAAATTGTTTTGCTTTATCTTTGTGCCAGTTTATTGTTTTTTAATTTAAAACAAAATTTTATACAATTTTTAAAGTTTATACTCCATTTACAATTATTATAGAATATTGACTGTATTCCCCATGTTGTACAATACATCCTTGTAGCCTGTCTTACAAGTTAAATTTAAATTTAATTTAAAGATTTCTTTAACCCAGCATTTCCAAACTTTTCTTGATTATGGAATTCCTTTTCTCAAGTAATACATGTTACCCCACAGAATGAGTTTTTCATGGGGCACTGTTAAAGAGACATCTGTGTTGAAATAGGTCATGACTCCTCTAGCCCATGTTAGCATTCTCCTACTTAAGAGACACTTTGAATAGTCTACTTCCAATTCATGAAGATAGTTTTCACCCATCAAATTTTGAAGTTGAAAAAAATAGTGGTGATAATTCCATTGTGTGACCTTGAAAGTAAAGGAAACTAACCAGCTCACTTTCAAAATTTGCCTGTCCCTCTTCTAATGGGACCAGATGTGGGCCTTGTTTATTTCAGTCTGACTACAGCTTTTAGCTGGCATGACACAATTCCCAAAAGCTTACCAAGATTTCCAGACATCTGGAAAGAAAAATCTCAAGTCATCTCTGACATTCTTGGAAGCAGTTTTTCAGCTGACCAGAACTCTAGATGAGAGCAGGAGCCTAGGTTCAAATCTCATATTTCCTGGTTATTAACGGTAATACCTTAAGCACATGAATTTTCTGAGTCTCATTCACTTTATCTGCAAAATAAGAATTAGATGAAACAACTTCAGAAGTCTTCTAATTGAAATAGAGATTCCAGACTCTGGGATATCCGGCACAGTTGGGGAAACAATGAGGTGTGAGGCTAAGAGGAGATAAAATGAAAGTCTGCATGTTGATTGGTTTCATCCTCGTCCTTCCCCTTCCAATGTGGGAGACTGGAGGGGTTATCTCAGGAGGTGCCAAATGGCCAGAAAGAAGATGTCTGGATAGTGGTATGTGTGGGGAAATCCCTAAAATGCAAAGGTCATGCTACCATCTAAGCATCCAACAGTGAAGGCTACCAGCAGACACAAGCCTCACACTGAGCCTAACCAGTCAGTGTTTTAGAACACTGTTCTGTTTAGAATAGACACAGCCAAAGATAATCAGGACTTAGAAGGAAGTCTGCAACTTGAAAGAGAGCAAACAAAACCAGGTCGATCTTAACTTTATCTTCCCTGCTTTCTATGTCGTTTGGTCTTTTTGTTCTTTCTGACAGCTTTTCTCAGCTTTATTTTCTGATATTTTTCTTGCAATTAAAAAATTTTGGATATCTAATTTCCAAAAATTCTTTCTTGCTTTTTGTCCCTTTTTTTCTTCCCATGTTATTCATGGATGAAATACCTTTTCAAAAATTGTTTAGTCCATACACTCATTGTACACTTCCTTTGCCTACTCTTTTTTTGTTTGTTTGACAGGTCCTAGAAGATATACTTCAGCGAACAGGGAGAAAACCAAAAAAGAAAAACAGGGTGCAGGGGAAACAGAGGATCTGAAGGGAAGTCCAGGAATGATCAGCAAGATTAGGGAACAACCAGTGTTGATTGGAGCAGGGGGCCTGAGTCCTCTGGAAAGGCGGCCTCCAAGGGAGAAATTAAATTTATCTCTTTGAGTTTATAGGAAATACTAATGATAGATTTATGTCAAAAATGTTGAAGCATCCAAAAAATTCTCCTAGAAAAGCAGGAAAATGAAAAAAAAATAAGATAATTGTTAACTCCAGAAAAAAGAAGTCATGATATAAGAAAGGATGTTTGAACATAGTACACAACATGACTTAGCAGTGAGTAATATTTGTGTAGTCGTAAGAATCTAAATATTAATTTTATTTTATGAAGAACTGTGATCTCTGTTAGGGAATTGAGGGCACAGGAGGTAATAAGAGAGGTGATGAGAGAGAACTAAAACCCCATCTATCATCATGGGGAGTCAGAAATCTAAAATGGAGATATTTTAGAAATAATTAGGCAAATGCTAAAGAAAACAGCTACACAAGTTGTGGATGGTTGCCTCTGTTGAAAGGGAAATAATTAAAGGATCAGAAGGGGCAAGACAGGAAACTGCTTTTATTCATAATAGGCCTTTTGGTCCTGACTTTTAAATTTATGTATATGTGTTAATTTGATGAAAATTAAAGTTAATAAAAATAGAAGCGGGGGGGGCTTCCCTGGTGGCGCAGTGGTTGAGAGTCCTCCTGCCGATGCGGTGGACACGGGTTCGTGCCCTGGTCCGGGAAGATCCCACATGCTGCGGAGCGGCTGGGCCCGTGAGCCATGGCTGCTGAGCCTGCGTGTCCGGAGCCTGTGCTCCACAATGGGAGAGGCCACAACAGTGAGAGGCCAGCGTACTGCAAAAAAAAAAAAAAGAAAAGAAAAATAGAAGGGGGACTTACCTGGTGGCACAGTGGTTAAGAATCCACCTGCCAATGCAGGCGACATGGGTTCAAGCCCTGGTCTGGGAAGATCCCACGTGCCGCGGAGCTACTAAGCCCGTGTGCCACAACTACTGAGCCTGTGCTCTAGAGCCCACGAACCACAACTACTGAGCCTGTGTGCCACAACTACTGAAGCCCGTGCACCTAGAGCCTGTGCTTCGCAACACGAGAAGCCACCACAGTAAGAAGCCTGCACACCTCTAGGAAGAGTAGTCCCTGCTCGCTGCAACTAGAGAAGGCCGTGTGCAGCAAGACCCAATGCAGCCATAAATAAATAAATAAATAAAAATAGAAGGTGTCTTCTAGCTCTGCAAGTCTGTGAAAGTAGAGTGTTTTTCATTCATAATCTGTCTTGAGGCAAATAGCTCTTTTTTCTTTCTTGAGATTTCCTCCCCTGAATACAGCTCCATGTATAAAAGTTTGTAAATAGGCCAGAATCTGTTAAACCCTGTGCTGTAGTATTGCTGAAGGCCAGAAGCATAGAGGGGAAGAAATTGAGGTAAATGAGGGGAGGGTGATAGCTACAGACAGTGTTTACAAAGTTTCCATACCGACAAGAAAAAAGGTTTCAAGAGGCATAAGGCTAAGGAAACAAGTTGGGCAGGAGAAAGGAAAAGATAACAAAAGACTGGAGAAGGAAAAAGAAAGAAAAAAAGATGAGGACAAAAATATGATAGCTTATAAAGGGAAGAGAACAGCCTCTGATTCTCTGCCCCCTCTAGCATCTACACTGCCCACCACTACCTTTCACTAGAGCCAGAGTCCATTATCCAGTAGCTGATTCCATGTCTTGACCTTGTGCCCAAAGGTCTCACATAGGACAGTTTAATTATCATAGTATTTCACCACCTGAGATATACCTATTAGAACTTCTGGGTCTATCTGCCATGTCACTTATCTTTTCTGTCATACTTTGCACTGTATTCTGAGAGAGTCTGTGGACCAGATTTTCTGGATCAAAACTGAATCTTCGGGGCTTCCCTGGTGGCGCAGTGGTTGAGAGTCCGCCTGCCGATGCAGGGGACACGGGTTCATGCCCCGGTCCGGGGAGATCCCGCATGCTGCGGAGCGTCTGGACCCGTGAGCCATGGCCGCTGAGCCTGTGCTCCGCAACGGGAGAGGCCACAACAGTGAGAGGCCCGCGTACCACAAAAACAAAAACAAAAACAAAAACAAAAAAACCTGAATCTTCAACCATATCCATTCTGCTCTTCAGTCAATCTACTGAGTTCTTTTAATTGTGGCGATCACGTTTTTAGAAATTTTTTTTCATAGAAGTCTATTACCATTTATGTATATGACAGACTTTTAAATCTGTGTGATGATAAATTTAGCATATTACTTTAGGGCTCCTCTATTTTCTGTAACAACCCTTTTTCCTTCAAAGTTTCTTTCTTTCTTTGTCAAATTTGCTACCTTTCTTTTCTGCTGTTGACTTTTCTTGAATGTTTGGTAAATCAGGACTGTCTGTCCATATATACTGAAAAATACCTAGAATGAAACATCTTGGTAGCTAGAGTGCTTCTTTAGCTAAAGTGAGAGGCCTTTTGCTCTGGCAGTGAATGTAGGTTCTGATTATAGAGGCCCTGATTCTTAGTTGTCAGTTGTGAAGGAGTGGGGGTTGGTGATGGGGAAATCCCTCGTGGCAGCCCTCACACCCACTTTGGGAGATTCCCTGGGCAGAACTCCCACACTGAGTCATGTACTCACCACTTTAATCCCATGGGCAGACGCCAGAGTCAGCTGCATTCAGAGCAGGGCCTGGTGACAGCTGTTCAGTTGTCCTTTAATTATCCCAGCAATCACCCATGGCCTGTTCCTTTACATGCTCGAATGACCACTGAACCTGGAGTTGTTCTAGTGTTCTTCTGAGAAAAACCCCCTTTTGGGAAAATCTCCTCTTTGTCCTGATGTAAGGTTTTTAGTTTAGGTCAACTTCACCATCAGTTTTATCTTTCCATCTGTTTTATCTTTCAGAAATTCTTCATTGTTCTAGTCAGCTGCCATGCTGCTTCTTTTGCCTCTCCTTCAGCTGTAGATTTGTTTTCCCCTTTTAATTTCTTTTGTTTCAGTGATAATTATACACATCAAATAAAATATAGATGATATATTTCACATTGAACCAGAAATTTTCCTTAGATCTATTTTTACATATGAGGAAACTAAGGTCATAAGTTCCAGAGAAAGAAAAGAAAACACACACAAACAAAAACTTGCCCAAAGTTATCCAGTTAGTATATGCAGAACCAGGATTTACATTTCAGTCTGCCTGGTTTCAAAACACATTGTTAGTATGCACACACACAACCATGCAGTGTGACCAAGTGATTTAAATAATTTTGTTAGAAATGTACTACAAGAGCACACATCAAGAGACAACTTAGGAGGATGTTGATCAAAATATACAGAATGTGCTTTCTTGGCAGTACCTTCAGAACCTCTACTATGTCCTTTTGACCATCTTTAAATTTCTATCCCTTGAGAGTAGATTTGACTTTTGAAGTTTTGTGAAGTTATTTGGAGCCAGATTTGTTGATCTGAAAAGAATAATACTTTTTAAAACATCAGAACCAAAATTAGATGTAGTTATAAGGAGAATTATTTTCTTGAAAGACTTGTATACTGGTTAAGACAGTTCTAGAAGAATTCCAAAAATATTTGAACATTGGCAACATCACTGAAGTAAGGAATGACCTACTGAGGTGCTTGTTTTTATGTTCTATGAACATACAGATTCTGAGATGATTATTTTTAAAATCTTATTAATCTGTAGTACATTAATGGTGTTCATAACTCTAAAAATAAATGTTTCACATAAAACATTTTCAGTACTTAAAAACTCCATTTTTAGTTCCCTGTTTCTGAGGTTGTGTTTAGTGTGTTGTGGCTATCGGTAGGTATCTTTTTCTAGTACAAAACTGTAATGAATAATCTTATGTAGAGATAGTTGACCACATTTGAGAGTATATCTGAAATATAAATTCTGAACAGAATTGCTGGGTCAAAGGGTAGACAGATTTTGCCAAATGGCCTTTCTTATGCCAGTTTACACTCTAACTGATAATGTTCCTCTTTCCACACATCCTTTCTAATAAGTTGAATTATGCACTTTCTCACCTTTGCCAATTTGATGTGTTTTTTTTTAAGTATCTCAATGCAGTTTTAATCTGTATTTCTTTTATTGTGAATTTGGTTGATCATTTTTCAGTGATTTCATGTGACCTGTTTATATTCTCTGACCATATATCTATTGGGCTATTCAGTTTTTATCTTATTGATTTATAGTTCTTTTTGTATAGTAATTAGTCAGATAAAACATTGTAACTGTTGTGCATAGTTAACAGCCAAATGTAACACAAAACCAGAAGTCTCTTTACCAACAGCTGAAGAAAATTAACTGTGAACATCACAATCACTAGATGCTGAATCAACTCTTAGTGGAGTAAAGT
>RJWK010019339.1:0-32480 GCA_004363435.1 Platanista minor | reverse complement strand
ATAAAATAGATAACTAATAAGAACCTGCTGTATATATAAATAATTAAATAACATTAAAGGAATAAAAACAAAACGAAACAAAAAACTGCCGGGCCATGCAGTGGCTGCCGGAGGCGGCAGGCCCGGTGGGGAGCAGGGGTGACAGGATGTGGATGGACTGCAAAGGGGTATGAGGGAATTCAGGGCAATAGCCTATACCTTGACTAAGATCGCAGTTTCTCAGCTGTATGCATGTGTCAAATCTCACAGAATTTTTCACTAAAAGGGGTGAATTTTACTGTATGTAAATGATACCTTAATTTTTTTTTTTTAATCAAAAGGGGAGAAAGGGAGCTGGAAGGTATAGATACACCAGGCACTACAAATATTAACTGAAATAGGAAAGAGAGAGCTGTCTACACTCCTGCCTCACTTCCTTGATTCCCTCTGTCTCATCCAGCCTCACAGTCTGCTCCCCTCACCTCCACTAGGCTGCTCTCCAGCTGCAGGGAGCACGATATCACCACCTGATGGGCACCAGGCAAGCACTTCGTGCCCTCTTCCAGGCTGGGTCCCCTGCGTCATGGACACTGTGACCCCCCCTCCCCACACTCTTGGGTCCTTCGCCAACCCCCTGGCTTGCTGCCTTCCTCTCTGACGGTACCTGTTCTCTCTCCTTCTCCAACCCCTGTCCCCTACTTGGACCATCCCGTCTGTGGCTACCCATGCTGCCACTCCCACTTTTCTCATCCAGATCTCTCCCCTGAGGTCGGTTTGTGCTGCTATCACCTCCTTTGATCTCCACCTGCTGTGTCTATTAATAAAACCTGAGATCCAGATCTAACTGACACGGTGACTGTGGTCGGCTGAACCCCACAGTCTGTTTCCCACATGAGCTGAAGCTCCGGGATCTGCAAGTTGCTTTCAGGCGATTCTTCCCCAAGGCCTCCCTTGCTCAAGAACCTACTGTGGCTCCCTCCTGCCTACATCATTGAATCAAACTAAATTCCTCGGCCCTCCCTCTGCCCCAGCCAGGCTGCACTATCAGCCTTCCTTCAAATTCACTTCCATGCTTTAATCCATGCAGTGTGCTCCACCGGATATATCCTCCCCACTTCACTCCCCCAGTCCAGCCAGCCCTGCCTGGCAGACTCACGGCCCTGCTCCCCACATGGTATCAGGACCTAAGACAAGGCAGCGAAGACAGGGTTTGTCCGGGGACCATGGGGAGGGGTGGGGGTAGTGAAGCTGGTCTCTGGGGCAGGAAGCTGTGGCAGGAAACTGTCAACAACACAGTTTGAGAAGCTCCACCCTGTGGTGGCCACAGGTGCAGCCTGGGTAGCCAGAGGCAGATTAGTGCAGAAGTGGGAGTGGGGAGAGGCTGGCCCTTAAGACCCAGTCCAGGGCCAGAAGCCATGATTGGCCATCTCGGACCTGAGTCCAAGGTGTCCCAGAGGCAGAAGGCTTCCCCGTGCATTCTCAGCTTTATCCCCACTTCCCTGTCCCTTTGCCAATAACAACGACAACAGTAATAACAACAGCTTTCAGAGGAGCCTGGCCGGTCTGCAGCCTCCTGGAGGATCAGATGTTTCTGTCCTGAGCCATGTCCCTGCAGGCTGCATGGCTTTCCTCAGAGACATGCCCACCATGAGACTTCCCCACCCCACTCCTGCCTGGGCCGACCCCCTCCATCCTCCCCTCGAGCTTGCGAGGTCCTCGTGAGTTCAGAGGTGCTCATTTGGCCTTCCCATGGTTTGCAGCTCCACAGAGAGACCACGGGACCCCAGCCTTGTTCTCACAGCCCAGGCCCTGGGGAAAGGGGACGAAAGTTTGACCCTTGGCTAGAGGGATCTGCCTGAAATTCCACCCTTCAAGCATCCTTTTTGGGGACAGGCAGGGTTAAATAATACCTGTTCCAGACACACAGGACGCCCCAAACATACTTTGAAGGAAAAACAGGTCAAGAGATCAACTATGCTTACAAAAGCTGTAGAAAGCATATTTGCATATTAAAGGCTCTGAGAGGACCTGCCAGGAAAGGATGCTTTTTAGCTTTGTTTAATCCCCACACCTAAGTAGCAGGGCCTGGAAGTGCTGCTGTTCCACAGAACAGATTCAGCATCCAAAGCCCCAGTTAAATGTCTACCATGAGACACCAGAGGGAAGACTGAGGCAGTCAGGCTGCCGCCAGAATGAGACGATCCAACTGGACTTGGCAGGTCTGGAGGCCCCAGGTGCCACCCACAGCCAGACATCAAGTGTCCCCACCCAAGGAATGGGGGTGCAGCCCCTCACTGCCCATGCCTCCTCTCGAGACCCCAAGTCCCCCGTAAAGCCACCCTTCCTGCTCCCCAGTCCACAGGCCACCAACAGAGGCAGCACAGACATTTGTCAGCTAACGAAATGCCATCTTGGTTACGTTCCAAGTCACAAAGACAGAAATTAGCACTGTGCCATGGATGGCAACAGGCTCCTTATCTTTTTCCTGACACCAGGGCATCAGATCTGATCATGGAATCATGGATCTAGTGGGTAGTAGCAGTGTGGTCCTGGGCAGGGAGTCATGCTCGCCAGACCCACCTGGAACACAGTGCCAGTGAAGGTGCCCAGTGCTGCGGGGCTGTGGGGATTCCGTGAGATAAGGCTCACTGAGCCCTGAGCATGGGGCCTGGCCAGCCCTTGTCCCAGCCCGTCCTTCTTTGCTCGCAGCCCTCCAGGACTCCCACGTCCCTCAAGGTTAAAGCCCAGGTTCTTACAGCGGCCTTGCCCAATCTGCCCCATCACCTCCTTGCCTTCAGTTACTCCCCACCAGCCACACGGGCCTCCTTATGTTACATGTTCAGAGCACTGGAACAAATCAGGCCTGGTCCAACCTCAGGGCCTTTGCACTGGCTGTTCCCTTTGCCTGAATGCACTTCCCCCAACACCCCTCACTTCATTCGGGTCTCTGTGTAAATGTCACCTCCTCCTCCAAGAGGCCTTCCCTGACCTCCCTCTCTAAAATCGCCTGCCCTTCTCTATCCCTGACCCAGCGTTACTGCTCTTCACCACCGAAAATGCGATGTACTGTCAACTTGTTGCCACAGGATCTTTGTCCCCTGCTAGAATGTAAGCACGGTGAGAGTGGATATGGTCTCATTCCCCTGCCTATACCAGCCAGGTTCATCGTAGGTGCCCCATAAATGTTCGTGGTGGGCAGAGGCTACTGATACTGGGTACCTGGGAAGGTATGCAGCCCGCTGTGGTGGGTGGAGACCCCTCTGCAGGTCCTTGGAATTTGGCAGCCTGATGAGGGATGAGGGGCTGTGGGGGCCTCCCTAGGAGAGAAGAGTGAATGGAGGACCTAGTGGCTTCCTCCACTAACCAGTGGTGCGAGAGGAGAGGACCAATCGGACCAATCGGAGGAGATTTCGCACAGGCTGTTCCCTCTGCCTGGAACAGCGCCCACACCCTTCTCCAGGCCACATGCATCAGGCCCCCCTCAGCTGTCCCTTCCACCCAGAAGTATTCCATGATTTCCCCCCTCCCTCCCCAGCTGAGTCAGGCACCTCCTCTGTTCTCCCAGGGCTCCATCCTCCCGCATCACAGCCCTGGTGGCCACGTAAGATCACCGTCTGTTTGCTCCACCGTCTCTGACCAGCATGAGTTCCCCAAGGCAGAGCTTATGCCTGTCTTGTTTTCACGATAGCCCCTGCTTCCTCCCGACAAATGTTTGTCAAGCGGGCAACAATAACAATAGCCTCTGTACCAAAGACTTTACGACACCTCGTCTGAGCATTATCCATTTAATCTAATCCTCACCGCAACTCCATCAAGTGGGAACTGTTATCCCCATTCCTCAGCTAAAGAAACTGAGGCTCAGAGAGGTTAATGTCATGTTCAGAATCATGTAGCCTGTGAGTGGCAGTCAGGATTTGAACTCAAGTCTCTCTGACCAGCAGCCAGCACTAGCCACTCTAGTGCGTGGCCATTAGGAGAATGGAATCCACGGCTCTGACCTGGGTCCCCAGGGCCTCCCACGCCTGCCTGGCCCAGGTGTCGCTGCACTTTGAGCTGCCTTCAACTGTCAGGGCAAAGAGTGCTGGCCTGTTGGGGGTTGGAAGCAGGTCCTCAGGCCTCAAACAGACTCTATCTGTTGACCAACTGACTGAATAATGCCACGAGATCAGTCCCCACTGCCACCACTCCCCAGTGATTTCAACCTCTGCTGCTGGGGTTCTAAGGGTTGTGTAACCTCTACAAGGAGCTATCCCTCTCTGGGTGCCAGGCTCTGTGTAAAAGGAGATGGGAAAAGACTTAGGGGACAGAAAAGGTGGGATGAGTCAGGAGGACAGAGCCTGACAGTGGGGACCACATGGTGCTATCTGTGCATTGTAGGGTGTTTAGCGGCATCCCTGGCCTCTGTCTTACTAGAGGCCAGTAACACCCCCTGAGTCACAAGCAAAAATGTCTCCAGATGGCACTGAATGTCCCCAGCAGGCATGGGGGAGGCAAAACTGGCTCCAGTTAAGAAGCACTTCCTTAACGCTATGCTCTGGGGTGCAGCGGGGAGCAGCCAGCATGGAGAGGTCTGGTTGCTGCAGCCCCCAGGAGAGTCTCCAGGAGCTATGAGGCCGCCCAGAGCTAGTGATCATAATTAGGGCTTTAGCAATATGCTTATACAGCACCTATTGTGTGCCAGGCACTCTAGAGAAATTCACCCGCCTAATCCTCGAGAGAATGCTGTGTGTAGAGGATTTGTGGATTTGGCACCTGAAGACTGTGTACAGAGAAGGAGGAAATTGCCCAAGGTCACATGGCACACACAGTAGGTGGCAGAGCCAGGCCTCAAATCGGCCTCCTGGCTCCAGAGTGTACACGAAACACCATCCAGCTGGGCCACCTGCCTGCCCAGCGTCCCTGCCAGGGCTGTGTGGCGAGGCTGGAGGACAGGCGACAACAGGAAAAAGCAGCTCTGCACTGGCAGGGGAAGAGCCCTCGCAGGTGACACCCAAGGACCTTCCATCACAGGAGTCCCCGACCCTAATCACTCAGCAAAGCTTTATTAAGCACCTACTGTGTGCTTGCTGCCCTGGCTAAGACAAGAGTAACAAAGCTAGCTCATCTTGAGCCATTCACCACATGAACCCCTGTTCCTTCTTGCTAAGGCCGTTTCCTGCTTGGGACACCTTTCCCGACCTCTCACCCAACAGTCAGGAGCCAAGCACCTACTAGTTGCCAATATTTGCATCTGCATTTAACAGATGGGCAGAGTGAGGTTCAGAGAGGCCAAGCAACTTGCCAAGGATACACAGCGGTTGAACAGGATTCGAGCTGTTTCCTTCTTCACATCTCTGTTTCCCCTTTAACCTGAGCTCCCCTACAAATGGCTGGAGCCTGTCTTGGGTCCCCTCGTGGGAATCATCCGGCATTTTGATGTTCAAGTTCACAGCCCCGTTGAGCCACCCTCATATTCACGGGCCTGGGGGACAGAGCACACGTTTTCTTTCTCTGGAGTTTTCTCTGCTTCCTGAAGTCAAGGTTGCTGCACTGATGGGGCCCTGCAGGAGGCTAGGGACTGAGCAGGCACCTCTGCGGCCCCTGGATATAGGCATCCACTACCACTCGGTGGGCCCTCTGGAGGGAGACCTCCTTCCCCCAGGGTGGCCACAGGTCGTGTCTGCTTCCTTTCCCATCTGGATGTCACCCACCACGGTCCTACGGCCCTTCTGGTACCCCAGTGTCCTCCTGACTCTGTCCTTCACCAGACCCAGGCCACCCCTGGAGATGGCGGCTGGGTGCTGCTCCATCCGGGATGACTTACCTGGGGATGTGCTGATGGATGTGGAGGCACAGGCCACCTGCAAGGTCTCTGGTCCCAAAGCCGACACACAGCTGGTTCTAGATGAAGAACTGGGGTCTGAGAAACTAACTTGGGCTTCTCTGCAGCCCGAGCCCCCAGCCTGAAGCCACCACCTGCTAACCACCCACTCATACACCCTGGCAAGGGGTAAGGAGGTCATCCCCCACCAGGGTTTCTCACTCGGGGTGGAGGGGGTGGGGAATCTGAGTCACCCTCTGCCGGCTGCCCCGGAAGCTCCTGCGGTGGCCGTGCTGGCAAGAAAGAGGCAGAAGGCCGGAGGCCAGCCACTCACCTGGACACTCCAGTGGAGCACAGCAGCCAAGCTGGGCAGGGACTGGCCCGGAAGGCCTGATGTGCTCTTGGAAGCGCTTTTCTCTGAAACTCAGCCTATTTCCTTGATGTGAAGACAGGAAAGGGGGCTGTGTTTGAAGTTTATGTCAAAGTTACAAAGTGCTGTGTTCAAGGAAAATCGCGGGCCATGTGCTCCAGGGAGGGCAGAGAGCACTTCCAGGGCCAAGCAGAGCCTGCCCAGCAGTGGGGGGATGAGGCGAGCTGCAGGCAGGGGTTATGCTGGAACGATGATGCCAACAGCATCCCCCAAACCTGGAGAGGGTGAGGCAGGGGAGATGTGTGCCGGAATAGGGGTGGGGTAGTGGCAGTGGGAGGGGGATCCCCAGGACTCATTGGAAACTGGAATGCCCCCACTTTCCCTTCCCAAGGGGGCATGGACCCGGGGCCTGTCCCTGGCTGAATTGCTCATATGAGTGATTTACTTATTCCACAGACAGGTTAAAGCCGGAGAGACGAGAAACCTCCTAAGTAGGTCCACACCGCAAAGGTCAGAGCACCTCCTGTGTGCCAGACATCAGGTGAACAACGACAGCCCTGTCCCTGCCCTCAGATGGTTCACAGTCTAGATGAGGGGGCAGCTGGGTCACCAGGGAGACCAGGGCTGGGAAGGCGGAAGCCTGGACACTGTGTATACACAGAGGAACCTGACGCAGCCTGGGGGCGTCAGGGATGGCTTCTAAGAAGGATCGGCCGTGTCGTCAAGACACGGAGATGGTGTGTCCCCCAGCACGCATCTGATCCCACCCCGGGCCCGCGCGCTGCACCCGGCTGCAGTACACACTGCGCTGCACATGACCACCTCCTGCGCTGCTCACAGCCTCTTCTTCAGCCTCTCCTCCTCACTCACCCACCCTCTGACCGCTTGACCACATCTCACATCTGCGCCCTCCGTGGCCCACGGAGCTGGCGGGCTGCAAGGCCGGGCCCGTCCTGGCATCCACTCCGCCCCATCTACCCCCCGGTGCCCTGAGGCTTTGGGGGCTCTCTCACCCATACTTCCTTGTCCTCTTGGACACGTGGGGACCTCTTCAGTGGCTCGTCACCCGTGGGGCCTTGGGGACCTACATGGGCTGTCCTAGGCCCACTGTTGAGACCCAAAAAATCTTTCTTCTCTTGCACCTGTGCCCTGGGGGAAGTGGGTTCAGCTCCCCAACTGGCCTGGTGTTTCCTTCATGCTTTACCCCAGGGCTCCTTTCCTGGGACCCTCTCCCCCAGCCTCTACTACCCCCCAGTTCCCTAAATCCCCTCTCCTACTCGGGAAATCTTTTTTCTAAGCTCCAGGCTGGGTACTTTCCCCCTACATAGATTTCTCCCAAAACTGTTTTTGTTAGAGGACTTCCTTTACCCCACAGACATCGTGAAATTCAGGATGCAGAAAAAAATCTTTGTCTCCAGACTGGATGCTCCTTTCCTGGGGTAATGAGAGAAGAATGCCCCAGAAAACTGAAGAGGAGAGAAATCACAGCATCAGAACCACATAATCTACAATTATAAGAGCAGCACTTACTGAGCACTTACTATGTGCCACACAATGTTGTAAGCGGTTTACAATTTAACCCATTGAATCCATTTTCCAGATGAGGTAAGTGAAGCTCAGAGAGGTTAAACAACCGACTCCAAGTGGCCAGGCATGATGGGAGCAGGGCAGTCTGGCCCCATAGCCCAGGCTACGGTGGACATGGGAGGAGGAAAGCTTGATTGCAAAATAGCTCCCTGTGGGGCCGGCCTCCCAGAGAGCTGGAAGCTGAGCAGGCTGCCTGTGGGGTGCCCGAGGGGCAGCAGCATTTGGGGCTTGCTGTCTCTGAAGTCTTCAGGCCTGAGAAAGGGGCTCCCGGCCTCTGCAAGGCACTGGCTCAGCAACCCTCTAACCCACTTCCATCCCAGAGACCACGTCCTGAGGGGCCCAGGCCAGCTGGGTGCTCAGACAGTTCTGAGATTGGCCTGCAGATAACGCCATGTGTTTTACCAAAGTGGAGGGTGGTGGATGCATCTTTTGAATGTGCAGACAAAAGACAGCGGATGGAACTGTGGGCTGGGAAAGTTGCGGTGCGTTTGCCCAGCGTGGGTCTAGGTAAATATTCATTCTAGACATGCAAAGAGCCTCGGAAGAATTCGATCACTCACACTCACACCCCCAGGCCCTTGCCCAGCTGGTCCCCGCCTGAACTCTCTTTCCCCACCGCTTCTCCTCCATTTGACTCTTCCTCCTCCTCCAGGTCTCTGATTAAATGCAGCTTCCTCCAGGAAGCCTTCCCCCTCCTCAGACTGGGTGGGGTGGGACTCTGTGCTGGTTTCACCTGCCCTTGAGCTGGCCAGATTTGGTTCCACAGCCAAAAAGACGCCAGGCCACTGCAGGGCTAACACCGGGCAGGTGGGCCCTGGGGTGGAGGTTTCAGGCTGCCAGAGAAGACTCACATCTCAGCACAGTGATGCCCCCAGGGCCCCTACTGAATTCCCTCCCACCTGGGTGTCTTCAACCATGCAGCACCTGCCTTTCCTCTGGGTGGTCAGACAACGTGACATTTTTCTCCTTGCTGTTCTTGTCTGGTTCTTCCACTTAGAGCTGCGGGAGCTTGAGCAAGTTACTTGACCTCTCTGTGCCTCAGTTTCCTCATTCAGGAAATGAGGCTGATAATGGGGTTGGGGGAGGGATGCAACGTAAGGCTGGGGTCAGCAGATGTAAGCTCTTATATATAAGATGGATAAACAACAAGGTCCCACGGTAGAGCACAGAGAACTATATTCAATATCCTATGACAAACCATAATGGAAAAGAATATTAAAAAAGAATATATATATGGATAACTGAATCACTTTGCTGTATAGCAGAAATTAACATAACATTGTAAATTAACTATACTTCAATAAAAAAATATGGATCGAGAGTTCACACACACAACAGGGTCTCAGTAAGTGTAGCTTATTAAGGCGGAGGATGGATCCCAGGCTAAAGCCAGGAAGGTAACCCAAGAGACTTGTTGAGACCCAGGAAAGGAGTGTGGAGGCCGGCAGCTAGCAGGAGGCCTGGGTCCTCTCCAGCCAGGGGGAGTATGAGCCTGGGCGGGCATCTTGGCCTGCAAGAGGTCTACCCGGCTAACACGCCCCACCCCGAACCCCTTCAAGTCAAGCCCTGGCTGGGGCCCTCAGGCCATGCCCCTCACGGGTGTCTTCGGCCAGGTCCCCCCACCCCTTGATTTGGACCCTTTGCTTAGGCCACACCCCTTCTTTGAATCTCTGGCCTCAGATCTCGCCCCCGGCTTCGCCCTCATTCTTCCTGATGCAGCTAAGACGCCCCCTGCAGCGTGCTCGTGGCTGGGCTCCCCCACTGCCCCGTCTGCATCCCCTGACTGGCGCCACAAGTGAGCGTTCATCCTCTTCAGGTGGAGGCGAGAAGGCATGAATCAGACCTAGAGCATGTGGACCTGAGGGGCCGCTGGGGCCGCATGTGTGGCGGAACACATCCTCCCCCAGCCTCAGGACCCTCCCTCCCGGGGGGCGGGGGGCGGGGCAGCTTCCTTGTCTCTGGACCCTGCCTTCCAGTGTAGGGGCGAGAGTTGCCTGAGCTGCAATGGCTGCTCTCTTGGGCCTGCAACACCACCATGAGTCCCCCACTTCTCCCCTTTCCCCTCTGGACCCCAGCCCTCAGACCCCTGGCCCCTTTAGCCATGGAGACAGAGAGGCATAAACCGACTACCAAAGGGCCTCAGCCAGCTGCCTGCCACGTCCTCAGACACCTGCAAGGGCCATGCCTGCTGAGGTTGCCTCATGTATTTTGATATTGTCTGTATATTGGGTGTTCAATTCATATCTGTTCAATGAATGGCTGAGAAAATGAAGCCCTGCTTTCATAAATGAATCCATTGTGTGGTCAGGTCAGTCTTTGGGGAAATGTGCTAAGTCTCCTGTCCTAGTCATTAACGCCATTACCATTAAGAGCATTCTGTCGTCAAAATTTTCTTGGTCCATTCAAAGTTGAGAGGAAAAGGTAAACATTTTGCAGGGTGCACCTCACAGCCAGAAATCCAACTGCCTCTCCACGGAGTCCGGATGGAGAATCGCCTCGCATCACGGCTTTGGGTGCTGGTTGGCTGGCCCCATCACCTGGTTTAGACACTGGAATGTAACTTCAACTGTTCCTGGTTTTTTGGGGTTTTTTTTTGCGGTATGAGGGCCTCTCACTGTCGTGGCCTCTCCCGTGGCGGAACACAGGCTCCGGACGCGCAGGCTCAGCGGCCACGGCTCACGGGCCCAGCCGCTCCGCGGCATGTGGGATCTTCCCGGACCGGGGCACGAACCCGCGTCCCCTGCATCGGCCGGCGGACTCTCAACCACTGCGCCACCAGGGAAGCCCAACTGTTCCTGTTTTCCTGCCTGTTTCCTTGAGACTTTTGCCACCAAGTCTTGCCATTCATTATAAAAATATTGTAGGTCATGTTTGCTGGAGGAGATCTAAAATAAAACACACAGCAACTGTACTGCACGACTCAATGTGTAGCGATTCCTACCGGCTACTCCGTGGGAGGAAATAGAGGTTGATGCTTCTAAGGGGTGAGGACACTATGTACTTCGCATCAGGAAGGCTTGTCGTGTGTGAAATTCATTTTGCCTCGGGGCACCACAGAGTCTCTGGGAAAATCCTTTCCCGCCACGTTCTCATAACTAACGCAGGCTCTCCACAGCTTTGCTTTATCTCTGTGGGATGGAGAGAGTCTTCATCACTTCACCCTGCCCTGCTGCACTACACAGACTGCAGGATCTTAGTTCCCTGACCAGGGATCGAACCCGGGCCCTGTGCAGTGAGAGCGCGGAGTCCTAACCATTGGACAGCCAGGGAATTCCCCTTCACCACTTCTTTTGATACCTCTGAGAGACACGGAAGGGAAATGGTGAATCCAATGGTTAAGCCCCAGTCAGAACTGTGAAGCCGGTCAAACTTATTTCCAGGAGGTCTTTAAATCTTCTCTAACTTCTGCCATATTCAGGGTTCCCCTTTCACTTCAGGGGACCCACTGCTCTCTCTCTGCTCTCCCAGAAAGCTGGGTGGGAGGCGATGGTGGCTGGCCAGAATGGGTTACCCGTCCCGGGAGACTGGCATTTTCACGGACACTTTTAGGGAAAGCAATGCAACTCTTGTGGGGAAATTTAAATACTGCAGAGTTTGGCGGGGATGGGATGGGGGGTGGACACTTCACCCCTCATCACACACCACGGCCTCCTTTCTCTGTGGACAGGCCGAGGACCCAACACAGTGCTGGGCAGGATGTGAGGGGCCTTGGAGAGCTGCTTTTCCCCGTGATCAGGAATGTGGGTCCCAAGGGATACAGACCAAGGCACATAATTTCGAGGTGCAATTACTGCAAATGCATAATCTTGTAAACCCTTTGCTTTCTAGTGCCTGCTCCTGGTTAGAGCCACTGTGCTTGAGCCCTCTCATCAGGGGGATAGCTGAAGTACTTAACAAGTGGTACAGACATACACTGACTATTGAAAATGGCCACTGTTGGAGCAGAGCCCTGGAGGCCCTCTCACCGCACCCCTCCGCCCCCTCTGCCCCCTCCGCACCAGCCATTAACCCTTCACTTGCTGGGTCACGGGGAAGACTGGGAAGTCTGGGGAGGTCCTGGGAAGGGGCTGTTTACCAACCAACAGAGGCATCTTTCAATATTCTAACCATCAGCACGGCTGTAGCAGGGTGAACGAGCTGAACATCAGCCTCCTCTCCTCTCCTCCACAGCCTCATCCCTCCCCACACCCTTGGAGCTATACTTTGCCTTTCTTTTCTACATCCATATTCCTGTTTTCCAATCTTCCAGCCAGAGACTGTACCATCTCCTCTTTCAGTGGCCCTCAGTATGGGAAAAGGTGTGGCCTCACCTACAGTGGCCTTCAGAGGCAAGGATGGCCCAAACCAGGAAACCCCAAACCCAGCTGTGTATCAGAACCACAAGGCAGTGTCTGAAAACCAATGGCCTGGGTGATCTGCACGTCTAGGAAGCACGTCAGCTGATGCTGATGCGCAACCAGGCTCAGAGGTCCCCGCTGTCCTTCTAAATCCAGGGTCAGAGGAAATTCTGAGGCAACGTTGGTACAAAAACCTGTGAGTTCTTGGGAGGAAGGTGGGCGCTAAGAGCTACTCACAACAGCTGTTACTTCCTGATGTATGTGACCAACACCAGCAGCAGCAACACCGTGGCCGTGAGGATTCCTGCCACCGAGACAGCGGCGATGCTGATGTCCCTCTGCAGAAAGCGCAGAAGCTGTGCGCGTGGCATACTCCTGCTTGGAACATCTAAATGAGAAGACGCACGGCCGAGTAAACAGAGAGCAACGACCCTGTATGCCTTTGTAGGGACAATTGGTTGGTTCTGCTTGGAGCCAGAATGAAAACCTTAGCATCTTAGCTGCTTGTTCCACAAGTCCTCTTGGGGAATAAACTGGCTGTGTTTAGGAAAAGACATTCATAACCTTTGATGGTGGAGGTGAGATGCTGAGGGTATGAGCTGGCAAACAGCAAAGCAACCAGTTTGGAGGAGGTGAGGAGAGGAATAGAGGAGAGTGAAGATGGAGGGAGGAGACGGGGCCACTAGAGGAGGTGAAAAGTCCCGCTACAATGGCCTTTGAGAAAAATGGAATCACCCAACACAGCCATAAATAAATCTAAAAAAAGAAAAATGGAGTCAACAGCCATAAAAAAGAGTGAAATAATGCCATTTGCAGCAGCACAGATGGACCTAGAGATTGTCATACTAAGTGAAGTAGGTCAGACAAAGACAAATATCATGTTATATGGCTTATATGTGGAATCTAAAAAAAGATGCAAATGAACTTATTTACAAAACAGAAACAGACTCACATAGAAAACACATTTATGGTTACCAAAGGGGAAGGGGGGGAAGGGAAAAGTCTGGAGTTTGGGATTAGCAGATACAAACTACCATATATAAAACAGATAAACAACAAGGTCCTACTGTAGAGCACAGGGAACTATATTCAATATCCTGTGATAAACCATAATGAAAAAGAATCTGAAAAAGAATATATATGTATATGTGTGTGTGTGTGTGTGTGTGTGTGTGTGTGTGTGTGTATGTATAGGTATATTCTGAATCACTTTACTGTATACCAGAAACTAACACAATATTGTAAATCAACTATACTTCAATAAAAAAAAAAAAAAATGGAGTCAAGTATTCAGTCTGAAGCTTTCACAGGGCAGTGATACAATCTCTTCTCTGCTGTCTCTCATCCCTCCTCCCCCACCCCCAGCTCCAGGTAATTCTGCCATATACATTATCTGCCTCGGGTGTGTAGGTTTGGGGGAATTTCAAGACATAAGGCAAACGTGACGCCAAGATGATCCCAAGTTTTTTCAACCCTTTAGGGACTTGCAGAAACCTTGAGGGTAGATTTGGAATGCCACTACATGTGGGCTTGGGAATACTGTACAAGGCAATCTTAGCTAGATCTCAAAAGAAGGAGTCCTCCGCTGACACTGGGGACTCAGAGCTTCTGTTACTCCATTTGTAATGTGACCCAAAAAAGACAAAGGAATCAGGAAAATGGGGCGCAGAGGTACAATGATAGGAATCAGACGTGGCGAGCTGCTGAGGGGAGCCTAGTGATGCAGGCGGGACGTACTGGCCAAGGGCCTTCTTGGGTTACGGGGAGAAAACTAAGGCACGTCCAACTTCCCACCTTCATCTATGCTATGTCAAGAGGCAGCAGCATCAAGCAACTTTAAGGGCTCTGTTGGAATAATTCAGCATTTAATTTCTTAGAGTTAGGAAGTGACAACCAGGTATAATTCTGACAGTGGGTAGCTACATGGAGGGAGTGTCCTGGACTTGGTACCAACACATTGCCATGATGGCAAGTTTCTACTCACTCTGAATGGGCCCAGCCTCAAGTAATCCAAGGATGAAAATCAAGGACTAGGTTAACCTTTGGCATTTAATCCCTCCTGTTTAGTAGAAAGCATCAGTGCTCAATAATGTCAAGGACTGTGATGATGATGCCCATGTTATGGATGACCCTGGCTTGTAGAAACAACATCAAAGCAGCATCTTTTTGAAAGGGTGGGTGGCAAATTCCTAGAGTTCGTTTAATGCATAATTTTAACTGTAGATCACATGCTTTCATGGGTAAATTAAAGGTGTGCTGACATCTAGTCCATTAAAACACCATGAAAGGTGAACAGTTGCATTCTGAAGTCATCCATAGGTAGTCACCTTATTTAGCTCACACTCTATAGATTATTACCTGGACTGATTGCTTCTTGAAGTGTTCCTTTATTTACGGTTGTTAAGTGCTCATCGCTTACATCGCTGTTGAATAGAGAGGATTCTTCATCTCTCTTCTCCTCTGCAATGTGACCTACAAAAGACAAAAGACAAAATGGGTTCATCTAAAAACACCCAGCAGCTGTGATTAGTTCTGTTTTCATGATGAAAGTAACTGCCTCTAGAGTCAAAGTGAGGAGTTAGGATTTTGGAGAAAGGTCCAAACGGACATCAGTGTTTTGTTTTCGTTTATTTTTTTAACCTAACAAATTCCTGGGTAGACTGAGGCCGTGGTTCTCAGCCTGGAGTGTGCTTCAGAATCACCAGGAGGCCTTGTTAAAACACAGATCGCTGGGCTCCACCCCAGAGTTTCTGATTCAGGAAGTCTAGGGTGTGGGGGCTGAGAATGTGCATTTTTCACTTTCCCTGAGTGATGCTGATGCTGCTGATCAGGGAGCACCCTTACAGGGCTCAGCCAGAACCTTTCAAATAGTTGCTGAGCCTCTCTGACCCCAGTCTCAACTAGTATAAAATAGAAATAATAAGACCTACCTCACTGATAACATAATGTTCATGAAAACAATTCAGAAACCACAAAATACTATAAAAAAAAATGTTTCTTGAGGTATGTGGCCAAGATGGCAGAGTGGGAAGACCCTGAGTGCATCTCCTCCCAGGGGCACACCAAAGTCACAACTGTTTCCAGAACAACTGTCTATGAGAATGACCTGAAGACTAGTAGAAGAGACTTCCCACAACTAAAGCTATGAAGAAGGAACCACAGTGAGACAGGGTATAGTCAGTACCCACTCCCCAGGCAAGGTGACCCACAAACAGGAGGATAATCACAACTGTAGAGGTTCTCCCCAAGGAGCAAGGGGTCCAAACCCCACATTGGGATCCCCAGCCTCGGGCTCCTGCACTGGGAGGATGAGCCACCAGAATGCCTGGCTTTGAAGTCCAGCAGGGTTTGCCTACAGAAAAGCTAAAGAGCTGTGGGAAGCAGACTCTCCTCTTACAGGACACATGTAAAATCTCACACACTCCGAGCCCCAGCACAGAGGCAATAATTTGAAAGGACACTGGTCATACCCACTTGCTGATCTTGGAGAGGCTCCCAGAGAGGAAGGAGGCAACTGGGAACACAGATGCTGGCAGCAGCCATTTTGGGGATCTTGTTCTACCACAAGGACTCTGGGGCTGGCAAGCACCATTTTGGAGTCCTCCCTCTAGTCTATTAGCGCCGGGGGCCTGCCTGCCCACCAATGGGCTGGCAGCAGTCCCAGGACCCCCCACAGGCTGTGCAGCCAGCCACATCAGGCCCCAGCCCCACAATACCAGCAGACACAAGGCAGGGCCTGGCAGCCAACCAAGTCAGGGGCCAACTTCACCTACCAGCACATCCACAGTAGCCAGCCCTGCCACAACAAAAGAGCCCACCTGAGCACACAGCTCAAGTGAACAGAGAGGAGTGTGCTTCTGGGCCCCATGGGAAGTCTCATACACAAGGCCACGTCTCTAAGATGGGGAAACAAAACTGACCTACTTAATACTTGGAAATAAACACAGAGAATTAGGTAGAACGCAGAGACAAATGAGTATGTGTCAAATGAAGGAAAAAGACAAAACCCCCAAAGAAGAACTAACTGAAGTATAGATAAGCAATCTACCTCATAAAGAGTTCAAGGTAATGATCATAAAGATGCTCAACAAACTCAGGAGAAAAATGGAGGAATACAATGAGAAGTTTAAGGAACAGTTTAAAAATATAAAGAAGAAACAAACAGCTGAAGAATGCAATAACTGAAATAAAAAATACATTAGAAGGAATCAACAGTAAATTAGGTGATACACAGGAATGGATCCACAAACGGGAAGACAGAGGAGTGGAAATCACCCAAGCTGAACATAAAAAGGGAAAAAGAATTTTTTTAAATGAGGATAGTTTAAGAGACCTCTGGGACAACATCAAGCATACTAACATTCACATTGCAGAGGTCCCAGAAAGAGAAGATTGAAATAAAGGGTCAGAGAACTTATTTGAAGAAATAATAGTTGAAACTTCGCTAACCTGGGAAAGGAAACAGATATCCAGATACAGAAAGCACAGAGCCCCAAACAAGATGAACCCAAAAAGGTCTACACCGAGACATAATTAAAATGGCAAAAATTAAAGATAAAGACTATACTCCAGGGACTTCCCTGGTGGTCCAGTGGTTAAGAATCTGCCTCCCAATGCAGGGGACGCAGGTTCGATCCCTGGTCGGGGAACTAAGATCCCACATGCCACGGAGCAACTAAGCCCGTGCGCCATAACTACTGAGCACATGGGCCACAACTAGAGAGCCCGTGCACTGCAACTACTGAGCCATGCGCTCTGGAGCCTGCACGCTCTGGAGCCTGCACACTGTAACTAGAAAGAAGCCCACCTGGTGCAGTGAGGAGCCCACACACCGCAATGGAAGATCCCGCATGCTGCAACTAAGGCCCGATGCAGCCAAAAATAAAATTTAAATAAATAAATAAATAAATGTTTTTAAAAAAGACTATACTCCAATAAAAATTTAAAGAAAAAGAAAAAGAAAAAAATAATAAAGATCAAGAGAGGATCCTAAAAGCAGCAAGGGAAAAGCAACTTGGTATGTACAAGGAAATTCCCATAAGGCTATCAGCTGACATTTCAGCAGAAACTTTGCAGACCAGAAGGGAGTGGGCATGATATGTTCCAAGTGGTGAAAGGAGAAAACCTACAACCATGAATACTCTACCCCACAAAGCTATCATTGAGATTTGAGGGAGAGATAAAGAGTTTTACAGACATACAAAAGCTAAAAGAGTTACCACTGAACCAGCTTTACAAGAAAATTTTACAGGACATCTCTAAGTGGAAAAAAAAAGACCACAACTGGAAATATGAAAATTACAAAAGGAAAAAGCTCATTGGTAAAAGCAAATATACAGTAAGGTAGTGGACCAAAAGACAAAAGTAGTAAAATCATCTACTTCCACAATAAGTAGTTGAGGGATACACAAAACAAAAAGATATAAAATATGATGTTAACAACATTAAATATGGTGGGGGTGCAGGAGTGGAAATGCAGGATTATTAGAATGCATTCAAACTTAAGAGACCATCAACTTAAAATAATCATATATAGGGAATTCCCTGGCAGTCCAGTGGTTAGGACTCAGCATTTCCACTGCAGGGGGCACGGGTTTGATCCCTTGTCAGGGAACTAAGATCCCACAAGCCACACAGCATGGCCAAAAAAAAAATCATATATATATTACATAATATATGTTACAATAAATTTAAGAAGGTTGAAATCATATCAAACATCTTTTCTGACCATAATCATAGGAAAAATCAACTACAAGAAAAAAACTGCCAAAAACGTAAACATAAAAATTGCCAAGGTTCTCTGTTTTCGTAAGAGGTTGTTCAGTGGTTTTATCCAGCGACAGGGGTGCGTCCCTGAATGTCGAAATGCCTGTTAAAAGATCACTGAAACTGGATGATCTGTTAAAAGCAAATTCATTTGATTCTTCAAAAATCACAAGGAAGATAAGTGTTACAGCCTATTCTCCAACAACTGGAACCTGTCAAATGAGCCCATTTGCTTCTCCCACAAGCTCTAAAGAACAAGAGAACAAAAATGGACCATCAAATGGAAAGAGGAAAAGCTGGAATCACCTCAGTATAACCGAAAGAAAGGAATCTACTACACAAGACAATGATGAATTCATGATGTTGCTATCTAAAGTTGAGAAATCATCAGACGAATTCATGGAAATAATGCAAAATTTAAGTAATATACAGGCTCTGGAGGACAGTAGAGAGCTTGAAAATCTCATTGGTATCTCCCATGCATCATGTGTCTTAAAAAGAGAAATGCAGAAAACAAAAGACCTAATGACAAAAATTGCCAAAAATACACCCAACATGCATGTAAACAACAAATAAGTCACTGAAGAAATTAAAGAGGAAATCAAAAAATACCCAGAGACAAATGAAAATGGAAACACAATGATCCAAAATCAATGGGATGCAGCAAAAGCAGTTCTAAGAGGGAAGTTTATAGCAACATTAGCCTACCTCAGGAAACAAGAAAAATCTCAAATAAACAATCTAACCTTACACCTAAAGGAATTAGAAAAAGAACAAAAAATACCCAAAGTTAGTAGAATAAAATAAATAATAAAGATCAGAACAGAAATAAATGAAATAGAGACTTAAAAAGCAATAAAAAAAGATTAATGAAATTAAGAGCTCGCTCTTTGAAAACATAAACAAAATCGATAGACCGTTAGCCAAGAGAAAAAGAGAGGGCCCAAATAAATAAAATCAGAAACGAATTAGAAGTTACACTTGACACCACAGAAACACAAAGGATTATAAGAGATTACTATGAATAATTATATGCCAATAAAATGGACAACCTAGAAGAAATGGATAAATTCCTAGAAACATATAATCTCCCAAGACTGAATCAGGAAGAAAAAGAAAATCTGAACAGACCAGTTACCAGTAATAAAATTGAATCAGTAATTAAAAAAAAAACAAAAAACCTCCCAACAAGCAAAAGGTCAGGACCACATGTCTTCACAGGTGAATTTGACCAAATATTTCAAGAAGAGCTAATCCTATCCTTCTCAAATTTTTCCAAAAAATTGCAGAGGAAGGAACATTTCTGAACCCATCTATGATGCCAGCATCACCCTGATACAAAAACCAGAGAGAGACACAAAAAAGGAAATTTATAGGCCAATATCAGTGATAAACATAGATGCGAAAATCCTCAACAAAATTAGCAAACTGAATACGACAATATATTAAATGGATCGTACACCATGATCAAGTGGGATATGTTCCAGAGATACAACAATGGTTCAATATCTGCATAAATCAATCAATGTGATACAGCACATTAACAAACTGAAGATTAAATACCATATGATCATCTCAATAGATGCAGAAATACCTTTTGACAAAATTCAACATCTCAACAAAGTGGGTGTAGAGGAAACATACCTCAACATAATAAAGGCCATATATGACAAGCCCACAGTTAACATCATACTCAATGGTGAAAAGATGAAAGAATTTCCTCAAAGATCAGGAACAAGACAAGGATGCCTACTCTGTCCATTTTTATTCAACACAGTATTGGAAGTCCTAGCCAGAGAAATCAGACAAGAAAAAGAAATAAGAGGAATTCAAATTGGAAAGGAAGAAGTAAAACTGTCACTGTTTGCAGATGACATGATACTATATATAGAAAATCCTACACACACACCCCAAAAACTATTAAAACTAATAAATGAATTCAATAAAGTTGCAGAATACAAAATTAATATAGAGAAATCTGTTGCATTTTGTACGGTAACAAAGAACTATCAGAAAGTGAATTACGAAAACAATCCCATTTACAAATGCTTTAAAAAGAATAAAATACCTAGAAACAAATCTTACCAAGGAGGTAAAAGACTATACTTGGACAACTCCAAGACTTTGATGAAAGAAACTGAAGACAACATAAACAAATGGAAAGATATACCATTCAGTCTACAGAGTCACTGCAATCCCTATCAAAATACCAATGGCATTTTTCACAGAACAAGAACAAATAATTCTAAAATTTGTATGGAAAAAAAGAATGAAATATTGCCATTTGCAGCAAATGGATGGACCTAGAGATTATCATAATGAATGAAGCCAGACAGAGAAAGACAAATATTATATTATATCACTTAGATGTAGAATCGAAAAAACAATACAAATGAGCTTATTTATAAAACAGAAACAGACTCACAGACATAGAAAACAAACTTATGGTTACCAAAGGGGAAAAAGGTGGAGGAGGGATAAATTAGGAGTATGGGATTAATAGATACACACCACTATATGTAAAATAGATAAACAACAAGGATTTACTGTATGGTACAGGGAACTATATTCAATACCTTGTAATAACCTATAATGTAAAAGAACCAGGAAAAAAAAGTATGTACATATATATATATATATATATATATATATATATGACTGAATAACTTTGCTGTACACCTGAAACCTAATACAATATTGTAAATCAACTATACTTCAATCAATCAATCAATGAAATGAGGAAAAAATAAAATAAAATTTGTATGAAAACACAAAAGACCCTGAACAGCCAAAACAATCTTGAGAAAGAAGAACAAAGCTGGAGTATCATGCTCCCTCATTTCAACCTATACTACAAAGCTACAGTACTGGCATAAAAACAGACACAAAGACAAATGGAACAGAACAGAGAACCCCTAAATAAACCCATGCACTTATGGTCAATCTATGACAAAGGAGGCATAAATATACAATGGAGAAAAGACAGCCTCTTTTTTTTTTTTAATAAATTTATTTATTTTTGGCTGCTTTGGGTCTTCATTGCTGTGCACAGGCTTTCTCTAGTTGTGGTGAGCAGGGGCTACTCTTTGTTGCAGTGCAGGGGCTTCTCCTTGCGGTGGCTTCTCTTGTTGCAGAGCATGGGCTCTAGGAGCACGGGCTTCAGTAGTTGTGGCATGCGGGCTCAGTAGTTGTGGCTCACGGGCTCTAGAGTGCAGGCTCAGTAGTTGTGGTGCATGGGCTTAGTTGCTCCACGGCATGTGGGATCTTCCCAGACCAGGGGTCAAACCCGTGTCTCCTACATTGGCAGGAGGGTTCTTAACCACTGCGCCACCAGGGAAGCCCAAGACAGCCTCTTTAATAAATGGTGTTGGAAAAACTGGACAGTGACACATGCAAAAGAATCAAACTGGACTACTTTCTCACTCCATGAACCAAAATAAACTCAAAACAGATGAAAGATTATAGACTTAAATATAAGACCTAAAACCATAAAACTCCTAGAAGAAAAAATAGGCAGTTAGCTCTTTGACCCCAGTCTCAGCTATATGCCTCCGCAGGCAAGGGAAACAAAAGCAAAAGCAAACAAATGAGACCTACTCAAACTAAAAAGCTTTTGCACAGCAAAGGAAACTATCCACAAAATGAAAAAGCCACTTACTGAAAGGGAGAAGACATTTGCAAATAACATATCTGATAAGGGGTTAATATCCAAAATATATAAAGAACATATACACCTCAATATGAAACAAACAACCTGATTTTAAAATAAGCAGAAGACCTGGATAAACATTTTTTCCAAAGAGGACAGGCAAATGGCCAACAGACACAAGAAAGGATCCTCAACAGCACTAAACATCAGGGAAATGAAAATCAAAACCATGATGAGTTATCATCTCACATCTGTCAGAATGGCTATTACCAAAAAGACAAGAGATAACAACTGCTGGCAGGGATATGAAGAAAAGGGAATCCTTGAACACTGTTGGTGGAAATGTAAATTGGTGCAGCCACTATGGAAACAGTATGGAGGTTCCTCAAAAAAATTTAAAATGAAACTACCATATGATACAGCAATTCCACTTCTGGATATTTTCCCAAAGAAAACAGAAACACTAATTTGAAAAGATATTTGCACCCCTATGTTCACTGCAGCATTATTTACAATAGCCAAATTATGGAAGCAACAGAAGTGTCCATCAATAGAGGAATGGGACTTCCCTGGTGGTCCAGTGATTAAGACTCTGTGCTTCCAATGCAGGAGGTGCAGGTTTGATCCCTGGTCGGAGAACTAAGATCCCACATGCTGTGGGGTGAGGCCAAAACCAAAAACAAGAACAAAATAGAGGAATGGATAAAGAAGATGTCATATATATATTTTACACACATACACACACACACACACACACACACACAATGGAGTCTTACTCAGCCATAATAAAGAATGAAATCTTGCCATTTGTGATAATATGGATGGACCTAGAGAGTATTAGGCTAAGTGAAATAAGTCAGACAGAGAAAGACAAATACTGTATGATTTTACTTACATGTGGAATCTAAAAAATGAAGCAAATGAAGAAACATAACAAAACAGAAACAGACTCATAAATACAGAGAACAAATTGGTGGTTGCCTGAGGGGAGGAGGCGTGGGAGGATGAGTGAAATAGATGAGGGAGATTAAGAGGAACAAACTTCCAGTTATAAAATAAATATGTCACGGGTATGTAACGTACTGCATAGGGGATATAGTCAATAATATTGTAATAACTTTGTATGGCGACAGAGAGTAACTAAACTTACTATGGTGATCGTTTTGTAATGTAAGAAAATATTGAACCACTATGTTGTACACCTGAAACTAATATAATATTTTAAGTCAATTATACTTCAATTTTAAAAAGAATGTTTCTTGAATTGCAAGGGCAACACAGAAGATTAAATACACTGAAATATTCATTTATTGGTAGAGGGACCACAGAATGGCTTAGTAGAAACAGACAGGGTTGAAAAACTGCAGCTAATTCTGCAACTTTGGGGTGAATTTGGTGAATCTGTCTAGGAAGTATGTGATAACAGCCTCACATTTCTGGAAAAAGAAATAAATTTATTCTTTATTCAACTTGGCTTAGAAAAAGAGAGAAAACTCTCAGCTTAAAATGACTCATAATTACTTGACTTTGGAAGTGCCAGCTTGTCAAATCAGGGTCAAGGAATTAACAACCACAGACAGAAAACTCTGGATAACATAGAGTTAATCTACTAAGGGGTTGTGTTTGCCTTGCTCTTTCATAGAGTTTTTAAAAAAAAAGATAGACTTGCCACTTGAACACAAATTTTTACATTCCTCGTCTCTGTAGCACAAAAACAAAAACTAGAATCAGGGGTCACTATACATACTTATCATCAATATGGTCATAAGTTCTCATTTATCTAAAGATCTTTGGAGAGTTTGGAAGATGTTTTTCACATGTGGTGGGCTGTGATTTTGGTCATTTGTTGGATTATTTCCCGTGGGAAAAAAATAGCACAATTACCAAGTTTTGCCAAATACAGTCAATTTCCAAACTTTATTTCAACTTTAGAAAGCCACTAACTACGAGAAAGTAGCAGTCCATTACAAGAGCAAGTACAAGGAGCAAATCCCCCATGCATTTCCATGATGTGGACTCAATCCAAGCTGTCAATCAGTAACACCTTGGGCCTGGTAAAGTCGTCTTAAATGAGGCCAGAACCAGGAAATTTTGGCTTTGTGCTCAAGGAGAAGTTGAAGTTTTACATCTTCACAATTTCTTTGGGTGTTGTTTGTTTGTTTTGCTCTCAGGAGACTCTAGCATTGAAATGCACCTTTGGTTATATGTTAACAGCACTTTATTGCTACACTGTTAACTGAGGACTAGATTCCCTTCAGTGGAGCTATGATCATTATGACCTTGAACTCTCCTCAGACCTGGGCACACTTTTTCCAAGACACTTCACTTCTAAAAAGGATAATTTCCTCCCCCCTCTTCCTAGCCAGCCCTCTGCCTTCTTACCATTAATTCTGGTTTTTTGAAAGGTCACTACTGCTAAGGAAGAGGTACAGACAGGGTGGTCTGGGATTTCCTGGTCCCCACAGAGTAGCCTCAGAGCAGCTCCTGGTCTCTGAAGAGGGGTCTGGTCAGCCTCCTTTTCTTGTGGGGTGTCACCTTCACCACTGTGTGCAGGGCCTCCTCAGGCCTCTTCTTTGTTCACCTACTCAAAACACCTTATCAAGCAGACCTGCCTCTCTTTTAATCTCCCAAAGCTCCATGCAAATATAACCTAAAGCACTTTTAACATACTTTCAATTTTAGCATGTTTATGTCCAATGATTATTAATGAGACTGACTAGCTGTGAGCTCTTGGAAGACAAGAATGCCCCATTTAGCTCTCCAGTTCCTGGCACAGTGCCTACCACAGGGAAGGAGAGCAACAGCTGGTCTTGAGTAAGAGAAGGAATCTTAAAGAATCTTGACTGCAACCTCATGAAAGACTCTGAGCCAGAACCACCAGCTAGGCCTGTCTGGTTGGCCAAGATTGCAGTAGTTTGAAGGCTGAAAGGCACTGGAGGGTCTGCTTCCTAGATGGCTCATAAGCTGTTGGCAGAAGCCCTCACCTCCTCATTGGCTGTAGGCAGGAGGGCTCAGTTCCCCATCACAGGGGCCTCCCCTTAGGACTGCTGGAGTGTCCTCACACAGCAGCTGACTTTCCTCTGAGTGAGCAATTAATCGAAGAGACAGCCAGCCGGAAACCATAAGGTCTTTTACGACCTAATCTATGAAGTGGCACATCATCACTTCTGCCATATTCTATTCATTAGAAGCAAATCACCAAGTCCAGCCCACAGTCAAGGGGACAGGGATGAAGCTCCATCTTTCAAAGGGAGGGGTATCAAAGAATTTGTGGAGATATTTTAAAACCACAGTAGGAATGAAATTCCAAGGAAGACAGTTGAACAAAAAGGAAACATTCACTTGGGTCCATGTGAACATGAGGATTTTAATCAGCTACCTCTGCTTTGGTGCAAGAATTGTGGATGGAGAGAAGTGATACCCTTACAGAGGCATCTACACTCTGCAGGAAGCCTGGACCTGGGTATGCAACCTGTACCATTAAGCAGAGACCCCTGGAGGACTTCCGAGATATTAAGTTTAGCCACATGCAATTGGAGATCTTTGACCATTTTTGACCTACAAAAACAGTAAGATCAAGTGAGTCAGCCTAACAGTATAGTCTCAAGGGAGGATTTCTAGTCTACATATTTCTTCTAATTTTGAGGCTCCTAGAAACCCAACATCATGGATTATCAAGATAGGTGTGATGATCAATTTGTAATGTGATCCTTTGTTAACAAAGAAAATATGGAATTGGCTTCAAGCCAAATTTAGATCATCACTACATACCTTGGGGATCTGGGAAGACAGAGGAAAATAAATCCATTTTGTGCTTAGGAAGTGGTCAAGCATCGAGTCAAGCTCCGAGAAGGGAGAAAAAGCAATAAGGCTGATGACCGAAGGACACTTTTTGAGAAGGTGATGTCATTTTTGGGAACATGCAAAAGTCCCAGAAAAATCTACCAACATGGCCAGTTGGGACATGTCACAAAGTCTGAGAGGGAATGGTATACTTTTTTCAGGGGACCAAGCTCAGTGGGGTACCAGGGACTCCAGGCCTCCTCCAGTGTCATAACCAGGGTGGGGAGGGGGACAGGAAGTGTTCACTGTCAGCATCTGTATTTGACAGTTCTTTCACATAGCAACTACTTGAAAGGAAAATGCTACCCTCCCTGTTCTCCACTGGCAACGTTTCGAGCACATCAGCAGCACAGGTGGAACCCACTCAGCAGAAGACAGAAGGAGGTCTTGCCCTGGGTACACTGGGCATCTGGTCTAGTGAGAAAATCTAAGGACTAGTCATAAGCAACTGCAAATTATTGTTCAATGTGGTGTCTGTGAAACTCTGCCTAAAAGTTCTTCCAGGTGTCCTTAAAAGGGATACAAATTATGCAAGTGTTAACTGGTGTGTCTTACAGGCATCCTACATTCAAACAGCAGCACTGTCTCCTACTAGCTGCTTGACCTCCGGCAAGTTACTTAACTTCAGTATCTACATATGGAAAATGGGGGCATAATAATGATGCTACACATATAGGACTGCTGTGGGCATTAAATAATGTAGTTGAAAAACTCCTTTGGTACTCAGTGCTCAGTGTACATTAATTTTATCTTTATAACAGTGATTATTATTTTTTCAGAATGTACCATTCACTCATTCATTCACACATTTATTCCTTTAGCAAATCTTACTAAGCTCCTACCTTATATCAGACCCTAACTCCTCAGCCCTGGGGAAAGACAGTCTAGTGAATGCAACAGTTATTGTTATGATTTGTCTTATGGTCGTTTCAGCATATGTACTAGAAGGATGATTACCAGTAAATTTAAAGGGGGAACTAGACAGTCCTAAATACAATAAGGCATTAAGTAGAAAATAATGTATGCAAAGAAAAGATGGAGGTTATCAATTAATTCTGATGTTAAAAGAACAAACATTTCGTCCTGGTTCCTGTGAAGGAAAATAGCAGTTCCTTATTTGAAAGCAACTAACAGAAAGAATTGCTTTACAAATCAAAAGACCAAGCTAGGGCTTCCCTGGTGGCACAGTGGTTGAGCATCCGCCTGCTGATGCAGGGGACGCGGGTTCGTGCCCCAGTCCGCGAAGATCCCACATGCCGCGGAGCGGCTGGGCCCGTGAGCCATGGCCGCTGGGCCTGCGCGTCCGGAGCCTGTGCTCCACAACGGGAGAGGCCACAGTAGTGAGAGGCCCGCGTACGGCAAAAAAAAAACCCACACAAGCAGGGTTTCCCTGGTGGCGCAGTGGTTAAGAATCCGCTTGCCAATGCAGGGGACACCGGTTTGAGCCCTGGTCCAGGAAGATCCCACATGCCACGGAGCAGCTAAGCCTGTGCACCACAACTACTAAGCCTGTGCTCTAGAGCCCGTGAGCCACAACTACTGAGCCCATGTGCCACAACTACTGAAGCCCGCGCGCCTAGAGCCTGTGCTCCGCAACAAGAGAAGCCACTGCAATGAGAAGCCCGTGCACCACAACAAAGAGTAGTCCCCACTCGCCGCAACTAGAGAAAGCCCACACGCAGCAACGAACACCCAACGCAACCAAAAATAAATTAATTAAATAATTTTTTTCAAATGCAAGCAAAGAAATTGACAAATACATTCTCAATGTGAATATATGTACACATATGTATATATGTATGTATGTATGTATGCATTTATATGTGTGTATATGTATGTACCTTAGTCATCTTAGTTCTATAACTAGTGTCTAAATCAGGAAACACTAAAGGCATTTCCTCTAAGAGCAGGAACAAGGCAGGATGCCCACTGCATCTCCACTAGTACTCAAGATTGTCCTAGAGCTATTAGCATAGATGATTAGACATGATAAAGAAATCAGCAGCACAATAATTGGTAAAGTAAAACTATTTCTATTTTCAGATGATATAATAGCATAACCTAGAATTGCATGAGGTGGTCGAATATAAAATTAATATACAGAAGTCAATTGCCTTTCTATATCAAAACACTAATTAGGTAGAGGATATAATGGTAGGGAAACCCCCCTTTACAATGACACAGAAGATTAAATTACTTAGGAGTAAACTTAAGATATGTGGAAAATCCACATGAGGAAAACTTTAACACACATTGAAAGAGCTCAAAGTAAACTTAAAGAAATTGTAAAGACCTTCCATTTTCTAGGATAGGTTTGACTTACCATCCATTTCCCCAAAGTGAAATTGCATTATAAATTGAAAGCAGTGCCAATAAAAACACCAACAGGCTTCTAATCAAGTTAGACAAGTTAATACTAAAGTTCATGGGGAAAACAAACATGCAAAAATAACCAGGAAAACACTGAAAAAACAAAAACTGCCAAAAGGGGACTAGTCCCGCAAGGCATGAAAGCATACTGTCTCAGCCTCTGTCATTAAAACAGTGTAGTACTGTCGTGTTCAGAGACCAACAGACCAGTGTTTAGGCTAGAAAGCCCAGGAATAGACCCAGTACTTATGGGAATTTAGTATATGATAAAGGTGGCTTCTCGGGTCACTGGAGCAAAGATGGACTTTTTAATAAATGGTGTTGGGACAAATGGGTAGCCATTTCACAGAAAAATGGGATGATGTGGACTGTGTTGATGAAGCCATTCTAGCCCATGTGTGGTCCTCAGCACAAAAGCATTCTCTCACTTCTCCCAGGGGAGACCCAGGCACCAAAGAGATGCCCAACTATATTTAATTTATGATTATCATGCAATTTACAAAAGGAAATGTGTAGTGTAAATTCAGGGATACTAGAAGTATTCATTTTAAAGAGACTTCTGTGGTAAATTGATCTCCGAAAACCATCTCAGCCAGTGGTTCCAAACACCAGGGGCTGGTATCTGGCCGACTGTATCCAAGTCACTCAGAGAATATGCAAAGACGTGCAGAACCTGGACTCCACTTCTAGAGATTCTTGGTGGGTTCCGAGAATAAGGATTTTTAATAAGCTCTTTCCATTCCACATCCTCTTCCCCGTGGCTGATGCACAGTTGGGCTTGGGAACCACTGACCTAGTTCCTATTCCTGCACCCAGGAAAGACCACATATTCACCAACTCATACAGTGACATATTTGGGCTTTTTGTTTTGTTTTGTTTTTTGGCCACACCGCATGGCTTTCAGGATCTTAGTTCCCCGACCAGGGATCAAACTCATGCCCCCTGCAGTGGAAGCACTGAGTCCTAACCACTGGATGGCCAGGGAATTCCCTATTTTTCTTTTTAAATGTTTATATCTGTCTAGGGAAGAAATGATGCGTGGGATTCTAGTTCCTCATCCTGAGGAACTAGTTCCTCTTCAGAGCCCATTTGCTTCATCATAATCGGATCTGAGATGAGCCTTTGCTTTGATGGAGAGAGTGCCTCTGGGGTACCACTTCCAGAAAGTGCTCGGCCCCTCACTAGCCCCATCCCCCAGGGGTTAGGGAGAGACTTCACTGTTCAGTTTGGTAGAGGGATTCAGGTGCCTGTTACTGGCTCCTTTCTCCTTGCCTCTGTCTCTCTGTCTCTATCTCTCTGCAGAGAGCAAACATTTTGATCTGCTCCTCTATGCTGTGAATTTTACAAAAGCAAACTCTCTCACGGAGGGGGTTTGGAGAAGGCAAGGGTATCCTAAACCTACCAGTGACTGGAACACTCTTCCTAGTTCCAGGTGAAGCACCCACATTAACCAGCCAAATATTCCTGGAGAGAATGGTCTGAGCTCCATCTGCTGGACCCTCAGCTTAGTCTCATATTTGGTTCTGAACTCAGGCAAGAGGAAGAAGAGGTATCACTTATTGACCCCTAACTCCAATTTTATCGATTTGCAATTACCATTATTGGAAATTCTGTCCATGCTGCCAAGGAAAAATTCTGATTCAGAATTCCCATCAACATTGGCTCCTGTGATGATGAAACACATGAAAACAAATTGAAAAATTTTTATCAGTACACCCTTACAAGCCCCTGGGGCCCATATTTTAAGTGTTTTTTAAATTCTTTTTCAGATTCTTTTCCATTATGGTTTGTCACAGGATATTGAATATAGTTCCCTATGCTCTACAGTAGGACCTTGTTGTTTATCCATCCTACATATACTAGTTTGCATCTGCTAATCCCAAACTCCCAATCCAGTGTGGAAATGCTAACATAGAATTCAACTTGTACTTGGAAATGTGTGTTTGAAAGTTTATATGTTATTGTAGAGAGAAGCACCAGCTGATTGCTGATTGCAGAGGCTGGAGCCCAGGCAGATGCTGTGGGAAAGGAACCTCAGGAATTGGAATTCACATCTGTATGCAATACTCCAACAAGTTCTCACTCCTCGGCTTACCCAGGCACTAATGTGCACTGCTGGCAACTTCTGATTCCTAATTCTATCCTTATGACCTGTGATCGAATACCTGCCTTAATTCTCAAAGTGTTACTTAAAACGTAACAATGATATGAAACTGCTTTAAAGGGAAGAGTGTGTTCATCACTTTTGTTATTTCTACGGCTGGGCCTAGGGCAAGTGATTTTTTTTGTTCTTGGTCTTATCCGTGGAATGAGGTACTAAAGACTGCACCAGCTCTCACCCAGGGTTAAGATTAGCCTCAAACCAGGTCACGCATGTGGAAGTATAAAGCGTGTTTGGCGGAAAGTTATTACACCACTCAGGGCTCCCGGTGTAAGGAACGGTAAACACCATTTGAAATTCCAGTCCCTGTCCTCTGAACAGCCTCCAGAGAGCAAGAACCTGTCGCACACATGAAGTTGAGGGATTTCCCCAAAATAGAAGGATAGTTACACTTTCATCTTGGAGGTTATAGAGAGGATTTCAGACAATTCTTTCCTTCATATCTCTATTTGTCTTTGCTGCACAAGTAGCTGTTTTAAAGAATGGTAAAATGATAGCTTAGTACCTATAATACAGTACATAGGCCTATAGAAAAATGTGCCTTTAAAGAGTTTTAAAGACATATACTTGCTTTCTTTTGTGTCTCTCTTTGTAATTGATTTGCCTGCTGTTCTTCTTGTTTCTTCTAGAATTTCATCTCAAGTGAAGTAAATAAAGGCATATTAATACCAGCAGTGGAGATCTGATATTTTTCCCTGTAAAGCAGTCTATAAATACAGTGAATAAATAATACAAACTCAACGAATATGTGAAATTACACTCTAAAATTCCTTTTCTTGGGAAGGGAAATTCTAATAACATAAATCATTTCTGAAAATTTTTGATTCCACTAGATGTCCAGGGCAGTAAACATTGCCCACTAAAGATATGTAGCTAGAAACTTTGTCCCAAATCTCATGATATGTAGTGTCATAATTTTCCTTCTTATTCATGCCGTCATTCTGACCCACGTCTGAGACTTTCCCCAGGATGGCCCATAAATATGGGTGAAGACCAGAGGGTAAAAATAAAGCAAAACAGAGTTTTAGTCAGAAAGCTCTTTGTTTATAAACTGTTCCTAACTTTTCATGATTACATTTTTTGAACTATATTAATTTCTCCTTCCCTTTTAAAGTTTTCAGTCTTCTACTATTCCCTGGGGACAGCAGTTTTGTTTGTCCTTCTAGGTTTACTTTGAAAAGCAACAGAAAATAATCATCACAAATTCCATTCATTTTGTGTAAATTCTGAGTCCTTTTTCAAAGGTTGTTGGTATATTGGTGGGTGGTCTACTCACCTGATGGGATAAATGCTGACAATAAGGACACAAAAAGTTTAACCATTACTTCACTCATTCAAGATGATGAGTTCTCACATCCCCTTCCTTGATGAATGCATTGACCTACAAGTTCCTGAACTGTTGCTCAGAGAGAACTTGGCAAGTTTACCAGTGGCCCACCAATGCCAAGGCCAACACTGGCCTGGCACTGGGTGGGTCAGTAGGCCTATGGGGGTGATGGGATCCCCTAAACCCTGCACCAGCCACCCAATTTCAGATGCAGGCACTCCCCTTCCACACATGTGGGGCTGGATTCAGAGACACAGGGCACCTGCCAAGAAAAGTGTTCTCATTCCTAGATGGGAATTCCTGAAAGCGTGGATAGTGGGATTGCAAGAGCTATCTGCATCCATCCATTCATTCAGTTATGGTCCACTGACCACCAATCAATCAGCCAGACAGTCAGTGCCGATTTATTGAAGCCTCTTTAACAGCACACATGGAAGAAGGGCAAACCTAGAATGCCTGAAATGCTTTTTCTGCATCAGTTGAGATGATCATGTGGTTTTGTAGTTCATTCTGTTAATGTGGTCTATTACATTAATTGATTTTCCTATGTTGAACGATGCTTGCATTCCAGGAATAAATCCCACTTGGTCTGATGTATAATCCTTTTAATACGATGTTGGATTCGGTTTTCTAGCATTTTGTGGGGGAATTTTGCATTTATACATACAAGTGATATTGCTCTGTAGTTTTCTTAAAAAGTCTTTGTCTGGCTTTGGTATCAGGGTATACTGGCCTCTTAGAACTAGTTAGGAAGTGTTTCCTCCTCTTCAATTTTTTGGAAGAGTTAGAGAAGCATTAGTGTTAGCTCATTTATATGTCTGGTAGCATTCACCAGTGAAGCAACTTGAATCTGGGCTCTTCCTTGTTAGGAGGTTTTGATTACTGATTCAGTCTCTTTGTTTATTACAAGTCTATTCCAATTTTCTATTTATTCTGAATCAGTTTTGGTAGTTTGTGTGTTTCTAGGAATGTGCTCATTTCTTCTAAGTCATCTAATTTTTTGGCATATGATTGTTCATAGTTTTCTCTTATAATCCTTTTTATTTCTGTGATTATAGTAACGTTCCCACAATTCTTAACTAATAGAGTCTTCTCTTTCTCTCATTCAATCTAGCTAAAGATTTGTTAGTTTTGTTATCTTTTTAAGGAACAAATCTTTGGTTTCATTGATTTTCTCTATTGTTTTTCTATTCTCTTTTTCATGTATGTCCATTCTATTCTTTATTATCTTCTTCATTCTGCTAACTTTGAATTTAGTTTGCTATTGTTTTTCTTATTTCTCAAAGTATAC
>RJWK010019338.1:0-32480 GCA_004363435.1 Platanista minor | reverse complement strand
TCTCCCTTTTATTCTGAGCCGTGTGGATGAAAGGATCTTGGTGCTGCAGCCAGGAGTCAGTGCAGTGCCTGTGAGGTGGGAAAGCCAACTTCAGGACACTGGTCCACAAGACCCCTCCCAACTCCACATAATATCAAACGGCGAAAATCTCCCAGAGATCTCCATCTCAACACCAGCACCCAGCTTCACTTAACGAACAGCAAGCTACAGTGCTGCACACCCTATCCCAAACAACTAGCAAGACAGGAATACAACACCACCCATTAGCAGAGAGGCTGCCTAAAATCATAATAAGTCCACAGACACCCCAGAACACACCACAAGACATGGACCTGCCCACCAGAAAGACAAGATCCAGCCTCATCCATCAGAACACAGGCACTAGTACCCTCCACCAGGAAGCATACAAAACCCACTGAACCAATATTAGCTACTGGGAACCGACACCAAAAACAACGGGAACTACGAACCTGCAGCCTGCAAAAAGGAGACCCCAAACACAGTAAGATAAGCAAAATGAGAAGACAGAAGAACACACAGCAGATGAAGGAGCAAGATAAAAACCCACCAGACATAACAAATGAAGAAGAAATAGGCAGTCTATCTGAAAAAGAATTCAGAATAATGATAGTAAAGATGATCCAAAACCTTGGAAATAGAATTAACAAGGACCTAGAAGAACTAAAGATGAAACAAGCAACAATGAACAACACAATAAATGAAATTAAAAATACTCTAGATGGGATCAGTAGCAGAATAACTGAGGCAGAAGAACTCATAAGTAACCAGGAAGATAAAATAGTGGAAATACCTACTGAAGAGCAGAATAAAGAAAAAGAATGAAAAGAACTGAGGACAGTCTCAGAGACCTCTGGGACAACATTAAAGACACCAACATTCGAATTATAGGTGTTCCAGAAGAAGAAGAGAAAAAGAAAGGGACTGAGAAAATATTTGAAGAGATTATAGTTGAAAACTTCCTTAATATGGGAAAGGAAATAGTTAATCAAGTCCATGAAGCACAGAGAGTCCCATACGGGATAAATCTAAGGAGAAACATGCCAAGACACATGTTAATCAAACTATCAAAAATCAAATACAAAGAAAACATATTAAAAGCAGCAAGGGAAAAGCAACATATAAAACACAAGGGAATCCCCATAAGGTTAACAGGTGATCTTTCAGCAGAAACTTTGCAAGCCAGAAGGGATTGGCAGGACATATTTAAAGTGATGACAGAGAAAAACTTTCAACCAAGATTACTCTACCCAGCAAGGATCTCATTCAGATTTGATGGATAAATTAAAACCTTTACAGACAAGCAAAAGCTGAGAGAGTTCAGCACCACCAAACCAGCTTTACAACAAATGCTAAAGGGACTTATCTGAGCAAGAAACACAAGAGAAGGAAAAGACCTACAATAACAAATACAAAACAATTAAGAAAATGGGAATAGGAACATACATATTGATAATCACCTTAAATTTAAATAGATTAAGTGCTCCCACCAAAAGATACAGACTGGATAAATGGATATAAAAACAAGACCCATATATATGCTGTCTACAAGAGACCCACTTGAGACCTAGAGACCAATACAGACTGAAAGTAATGGGATGGAAAAAATACTCCATACAAATGGAAACCAAAAGAAAGCTGAAGTAACAATTCTCATATCAGACAAAATAGACTTTAAAATAAAGACTATTAGAAGAGACAAAGAAGGACACTACATAATGATCAAGGGGTCGATCCAAGAAGAAGATATAACAATTGTAAATATTTATGCACCCAAACAGGAACACCTCAATACATAAGGCAAATACTAACAGCCATAAAAGGGGAACTCAACAGTAACACATTCATAGTAGGGGACTTTAACACCCCACTTTCACCAATGGACAGATCATCAGAATGAAAATAAATAGGGAAACACAAGCTTTAAATGATACATTAAACAAGATGGACTTAATTGATATTTATAGGTCATTCCATCCAAAAACAACAAAATACACTACACATTTTTCTCAAGTGCTCATGGAACATTCTCCAGGATAGATCATATATTGGGTCATGAATCAAGCCTTGGTAAATTTAAGAAAATTGAAATTGTATCAAGTATCTTTTGTGAACAAAACGCTATGAGATTAGATATCAATTACAGGAAAAGATCTGTAAAAAATACAAACACATTGAGGCTAAACAATACTCTACTTAATAACGAAGTGATCACTAAAGAAATCAGAGGGAAATCAAAAAATAACTAGAAACAAATGACATTACAGAAATGATGACAGAAAAGCTATGGGATGAAGCAAAGGCATTTCTAAGAGGGAAGTTTATAACAATACAATCCTACCTTAAGAAACAGGAAATATCTCGAATAAACAACCTAACCTTGAACCTGAAGCAATTAGAGAAAGAAGAACAAAAATAACCCCAAACTTAGCAGAAGGAAAAAAAAATCATAAGTATCAGATCAGAAATAAATGAAAAAGAAATAAAGGAAACGATAACAGAGATCAAGAAAAGTAAAAGCTGGTTCTTTGAGAATATAAACAAAACTGACAACCCATTAACCAGACTAATCAAGAAAAAAAGGGAGAAGACTCAAATCAATAGAATTAGAAATGAAAAAGGAGAGGTAACAACTGACACTGCAGAAATACAAAAGATCAGAAGAAATTACTACAAGCAACTCTATGCCAAGAAAATGGACAACCTGGAAGAAATGGACACATTCTTAGAAAGGCACAACCTGCCAAGACTGAATCAGGAAGAAATAGAAAATATGAACAGACCAATCACAAGCATTGAAATTGAAACTGTGATTAAAAATCTTCCAACAAACAAAAGCCCAGTAAAAATCTTCCAACAAACAAAAGCCCAGGACCAGATGGCTTCACAGACGTATTCTATCAAACATTTAGAGAAGAGTTAACACCTATCCTTCTCAGACTCTTCCAAAATATAGCAGAGGGAGGGACACTCCCAAATTCATTCTACGAGGCCACCATCACCCTGATACCCAAACCAGGCAAGGATGTCACAAAGAAAGAAAACTACAGGCCAATATCACTGATGAACATAGATGCAAAAATCCTCAACAAAATACTAGCAAACATAATCCAACAGCACACTAAAAGGATCATACACCATGATCAAGTGGGGTTTATTCCAGGAATGCAAGGATTCTTCAATATACGCAAATCAATCAACGTGATACACCATATTAACAAATTGAAGGAGAAAAACCATATGATCATCTCAATAGATGCAGAGAAAGCTTTCGACAAAATTCACAACCCATTTATGATAAAAACCCTGGAGAAAGTAGGCATAGAGGGATCTTTCCTCACCATAATAAAGGCCATATATGGCAAACCCACAGCCAACATCTTCCTCAATGGTGAAAAACTGAAAGCATTTCCACTAAGATCAGGACCAAGACAAGGTTGCCCGCTCTCACCACTCTTATTCAACATAGTCTTGGAAGTTTTAACCACAGCAATCAGAGAAAAAAGGAAATGAAAGGAATCCAAATCAGAAAAGAAGAAGTAAAGCTGTCACTGTTTGCAGATGACATGATACTATACATAAAGAATACTAAAGATGCTAACAGAAAAGTACTAGAGCCAATCAATGAATTTGGTAAAGTAGCAGAATACAAAATTAATGCACATAAACCTCTGGCATTCCTATACACTAATGATGAAAAATCTGAAAGTGAAATCAAGAAAACACTCCCATTTACCATTGCAACAAAAAGAATAAAATATCTAGGTATAAACCTACCTAAGGAGACAAAAGACCTGTTTGCAGAGAATTATAAGACACTGATGAAAGAAATTAAAGAGGATACTAATAGATGGAGAGATATACCATTTTCTTGGAAGAATGAACACTATGAAAATGACTCTACTACCCAAAGCAATCTACAGATTCAACACAATCCTTATCAAATTAGCACTGGCATTTTTCACAGAACTAGAACAAAAATTTTCACAACTTGTATGGAAACACAAAAGACCCCGAATAGCCAAAGCAATCTTGAGAACGAAAAACAGAACTGGAGGAATGAGGCTCCCTGACTTCAGACTGTACTACAAAGCTACAGTAATTAAGACAGTATGGTACTGGCACAAAAACAGAAATATAGATCAATGGAACAGGATAGAAACCCCAGAGATAAACCCACACACATATGGTCAACTTATCTTTGATAAAGGAGGCAGGAATATACAGTGGAGAAAGGACAGCCTCTTCAACAAGTGGTGTTGGGAAAACTGGACAGGTACATGTAAAAGTATGAGACTAGAACACTCCCTAACAATATACATAAAAATAAGCTCAAAATGGATTATAAAACTATATGTAAGGCCAGAAACTATCAAACTCTTAGAGGAAAACATAGGCAGAACACTCTATGACATAAATCACAGCAGGATTCTTTTTGACCTAACTCCTAGAGAAATGGAAATAAAAATAAACAAATGGGACCTAATGAAACTTCAAAGCTTTTGCACAGCAAAGGAAACCATAAACAAGACGAAAAGACAGCTGTCAGAATGGGAGAAAATATTTGCAAATGAAGCACATGACAAAGGATTAATCTCCAAAATTTACAAGCAGCTCACGCAGCTCAATAACAAAAAAAAAAAAAAAAACCCAATCCAAAAATGGGCTGAAGACCTTAATAGATATTTCTCTGAAGAAGATATACAGTGTGCCAGCAAACACATGAAAGAATGTTCAACATCATTAATCATTAGAGAAATGCAAATCAAATCTACAATGAGATATCATCTCACACTGCTCAGAATGGCCATCATCAAAAAATCTAGAAACAATAAATGCTGGAGAGGGTGTGGAGAAAAGGGAACACCCTTTCACTGCTGGTGGGAATGTGAATTGGTACAGCCACTATGGAGAACAGTATGGAGGTTCCTTAAAAAACTACAAATAGAACTACCATATGACCCAGCAATCCCAGTGCTGTGCATATACCCTGAGAAAACCATAATTCAAAAAGTGTCATGTACCAAAATGTTCATTGCAGATCTATTTACAATAGCCAGGAGATGGAAACAACCTAAGTGTCCATCATCGGATGAATGGATAAAGAAGATGTGGCACATGTATACAATGGAGTATTACTCAGCCATAAAAAGAAACGAAATGGAGTTATTTTTAGTGACGTAGATGGACCTAGAGTCTGTCATACAGAGTGAAGTAAGTCAGAAAGAGAAAGACAAATACTGTATGCTAACACTATATATATGGAATCTAAGAAAAAAAAAAGAAATGTCATGAAGAACCTAGAGGCAGGACGGTAATAAAGACACAGACATACTAGAGAGGGACTTGAGGATATGGGGAGGGTGGGGGGTAAGCTGTGATAAATTGAGAGAGTGGCATGGACATATATATACTACCAAAGTTTAAATAGACATCTAGTGTTAAGCAGCCCCATAGCAGAGGGTGATCAGCTTGGTGTTTTGTGACCACCTGGATGGGTGGGATAGGGAGTGTGAGAGGGAGGCAGACTCAAAACTAGGAGATATGGGAACATATGTATATGGATAATTGATTCCCTTTGTTATAAAGCAGAAATTAACACCATTGTAAAGCAATTATACTCCAATAAAGATGTAAAAAATAAAGAAAAGAAACAAAGAAACAAAGCAAGCAAGCAAGCAAGCAAGCAAGCAAGAAAGAAAGAAACACACCAAATACCACCAAAAAACATAAAGTAAGAATAATCCCATCAAAAAATCTCCCCAGAGTCAGGGACAAAAGCAGTTGATAGAAACTCATCTCAGGATAGCCCATACTAATACTTTATAACACCTATTATAAATATATTCAAATACTTAAAGTAAAATGGACTCTTAATAAATGAATAGAAAACCTTGAAAAGTATAAAAAACAACTAAATAAATATTGTAAAGCTGAAAACTACAGTAAGTGAAAGGAAATCTCCAACAGAAGAGTTTAACAACAGATCAAGATTACAGAAGAAATGGTCAGTGAAGTTGAAGCTAGATCAAAAAAAAAAATTATGCAAACCAAATAACATAGAGAAAATTATGATTTATAAATATATGAAATGGGAGTGGGAGCAGGAACTTATGTTCACTTTACCCCTCTTATTCAGCATAGTACTGGAAAATTATAGTTAGCGAAATGAGAAATAGAAAAAAATAATAAAATAAAAGGACTCTAACAAACAAAATACCCTTTAGAACTAATAAGTAATTTCATAAAGGTCACAAAATACAAGAAAAATACACAAATATCAATTGTATTTCTATATACTAGTGATAAACATGTTGATATCAAAATGAAAAACAGTATTATATACAGTTCTTAAAAAATACTTAGATGTAAATCAAACAAAAGAGGGACAAGACATATTTTGAAAACTTCAAAATGTTGATGAAGGAAATAAAAGATCTAAAATGTAGAGGCATACCATGTTCATAGTATAGAAGATTCAACATAGAAAAGATACCAATTCTTCCCAAATTGATATACAAGTTTAATGCAATTCCTATCAAAATTCCAGAAAGATTTTTGTAGATGTAGGCAAGATAATTCTAAAATGTATATGGAAAAATGAAACAACTAGAATAGCTAAACCAACTTTGAAAAAGAAGGTTAAATTGGGAGGAATTAGTCTATCCATTTTTAATACTTACTATAGTAATCAAGACAGTGTCATATTGATAAAGGGACTGACACATTGATCAGTGGAACAGAATAGAGAACCCAGAAAAAGACTCACACAAATATGACAAACTGAATTTTGACAAAGGTGCACATCAATTCAATAAGGAAAGATAGTTTTTTCAACACAATAATGTATGCATCCCCCTTTTGTTGTTATTTCTTTCTAATACAGTGTAGGCTATGTACAAGTTGGCAGTTGAGGAGTCATGGTCAGTGGAAATATTTCCTCAGGTGAAGATTATAATTAGAAGAGTACAAAATGCCCATAAAATAATCCAGGATTCTGTGCCATGGATCTCTAAACTAGGCTTACATTTAGAGCCTAAAGAAGTTAAACCACATCATCAAACAAGTATTTAAAAAGTGATACAAAATTGAAACAAATTAACAAGCCATGAGCCTGGAAATAAAGTTATAGTGCTTTGGGTTTTGTGAAGACCCAGTTTACTCCATGGCTCACAACTCATTCTCAGCTGTTTACCAACAAATTTCTCATGACAAAAATCTCATCGTGTGTTTCATTATTTGTAAATGCCACTCCTGATCAAGAAAATTCAATAGTCTTTCATGGCCTTTTTCTAAGATCTAAGTCCTAGTACTCAGTATACGTTTGTACAAATACCCTGACCTCATGCTGCAACTAAATCTCATATTACTTTTTTTTTTTTTCATGGCTCACAAATTCAAATACTTAAAGGGAATAAACAGATAAAATAAGAGTAAGTAGAAATAATTCTGTATCTAGCCCTGATGGGATAACTGATAATATACTATCCCTCCTGCCATGAGCAAATATAAAATTGGTCGTAATTGGGCTTCCCTGGTGGTGCAGTAGTAGAGAGTCCGCCTGCCGATGCAGGGGACACGGGTCCATGCCCCGGTCCGGGAAGATCCCACATGCCGCGGAGCGGCTGGGCCCGTGAGCCATGGCCGCTGAGCCTGCGCATCTGGAGCCTGTGCTCCGCAAGGGAAGAGGCCACAACAGTGAGAGGCCCGCGTACCGCAAAAAAAAAAAAAAAAAAAAATTGGACGTAATTTATGTCAATAGTTTTTAGGGGGCTTCCCTGGTGGTGCAGTGGTTAAGAATCCACCTGCCAATGCAGAGGACACGGGTTCGAGCCCTGGTCCAGGAAGATCCCACGTGCCGCACAGTAACTAAACCCCTTTGCCACAACTACTGAGCCTGCACTCTAGAGCCCAGGAGCCACAACTCCTGAAGCCAGTGTGCCTAGAGCCCGTGCTCCACAACAAGAGAAGACACCACAATGAGAAGCCCTCACACTGCAAAGAAGAGTATTCCCCACTCACCACAACTAGAGAAAGCCCGAGTGCAGCAGCAAAGACCCAATGCAGTCAAAAATTTAATTAATTAATTAATTAATTAATTTTAAAAAAATAATAAATTAGTTTTCAGGAATTAGACAACAGACAGTACAACTCTAAAATTCCTAGGGGGAGGGAAACTCACTAGGTTAGCCTCATAATCACTCCAGGTTTCTACCTTGTGAAAATATCCTGACTTTGATACAGGGAACTGCACAGAGTTCACAGGGAACTGAAGAAGCAAAGACCACAGTTTAAGATTGCTGCAGTAGCTAGGCCTGAGGGGCCATGACAAGAGAAAGAAGATAGATGCATGAGGGAGGACAGACATTTAAGTGGAAGTTCTCTATAAATGTTTGACTGACGGCTGGACTGCACCTCTATAGGGAAGACTATGAGAGAAATTCTATAGGTTGCTCTGGGTTTAACAGTGAACACAGGTATTTGAAGTCAAGAAATGCTGTCAGAATTAAGTCTGACCTTTCTAGAATAGAGAAACTTTTTTAATATCCTAGGCTTCCAGCTGAGAATTGCAAATTCACACCTTAGGAGTAAATTCCATACACTACAGTAGAGCCTATTGTAGCCTGTTCTATAGATTAAAACCAAACATAACATGATCCACAGAGGAGATTATATGAAGGTAATGAGCCAGTAACTGAACTGCCTGCTAGAAAAGAACATACTTAAGATAAAGAAAACAAAATCCAGAGTCTCTAAATTGCATGCCATGGTATTCAGTATATGACAAAAATAATTAGATATGCAAACAAGAATATGTGGACTAGAGTTGAGAAATAAATAAAGGCTCTCAGAGGATACCAATCCCAAGCTGACAGCTATCTCATACCTTGTATTTAGTAGACCATGACTTTAAAGTGTTATTAGAATAATTATCTAAGACTTAAAAGTAAATTTGGTGATAATGAGTGGATAGACAAAAAATCTTACAAGAGAAATGACAAGTTTAAAAAGAACTACAAAGCACAAAAATTGAAATGAAGAACTTAATCTATGGTATAATGGTTTGAAGATATCATAAAAATCAGCAAACTTAAAGGCAGATCAATAGAATTATTCATTCTAAAAATAAAGAAGAAAATTCAAAAAAGTCAACAGAACTTTCTGAATGAGTGGTATAATATTATACAGTCTAACATGCAATTATAATCCCAAAAGGAAAAAAAGAGAATGGAACAGAAAAAATAATAAAATAATAAAAAAATTATAGCTGAAATATTTCCAAATTTGATAAACATGTTGACTTCCACAACCTAGAGATGGAGAGAAACCCAAGCAGGATAAATGCAAAGAAAAATCACACCTAAGCCCATTATGGTCAAACTGCTGGAAACCAGCAAAAATCTTGACAGTAGGTATAGGGAAAAAAAGACTAATTACCTATAGGCAAAGAAAAAAAAAAATAAAAGAAGGATTCTGTTTTACTTTTTTATCAGAAATATCCATGACAGAATCAAATAAAATTATACTTTAGGAAGGTAATAAAGAAAAGATAATTGTTCAGACAGAATTCATTACCAGAAAAAATTGTTTTTAAAAACAAGAGTAAAATAAATATATTTTCAAGAAAATAAAATCTGGGAAATTTGTTGCCAACTACCATGTGCTGCAGAAAAGGTGATGAATATTCTTTAAGCTGAAGGGAAATGATACCAAATGGAAGCTCTCACCTATAGGGAAAAAAGAACACCAGAAATATGAGGTATGAAAATAGACACAAGTGATTTTCATTTTATTTCTCATAATTTCCTAAAAAGACAACTAGTATGTAGACCAAGAATAATAATATTATAAGGTAAGGTTTATAACATGCAGAGGTAAATGACATCAAGAGCATAAAGAGCTATTTGTAAAGTGGGGGATAGGTAAATGGAAACATTTTGTAGTAATATTATTGCATTTGGGACGTGAGATGTCCCAAATGGAAAGTGTAAATTGGGAAGTGTTGAGTATGAAGTGGTACAATATTGACTATAAGTAGTTTTTATAAAATAACAATGCATATTTTTACCACTAGAATTTGGTTAAACAAACTACTGCCCACAGTCCAAGTCTGGCCTGCTTCTGTGTGGTCCATGATAAAGGAATATATTTTCAAATTTTGTAAATTGTCAGAAAATAAACCAGCAAATAAACAAAAGACTCATCAGAGGCCATTTGCAGTCCCCCAAATACTAAAATATTTACTATCTGACCCTTTGAAGAAAAAGTGTTCCAACTTCTGATATAGAGTAACCAGTTAAAAATTCAATAGAGGAAAAAATTGAATACTAATACAAAATCAAAAAAAACATAAATAATGAACCAAAAGTCACTTAAACAGAAAGAAGTTGGTATATGCAGAACAGATAGACAATAACAACAATAACAAAAAAATCCAGAAGTGACAAATTGTCATAAAATCAAACATGTTGACAAGCACGTGAAATATAACTGTACTGAACATGCTAATGAAAAGGCAGAAATGGTCACATTGGATAGAAATGCAAGACCCAATTACATTCTACCTACAAGAAGCCTACTTTAAATGTAAAGCCCCAAATAGGTAAAAGTTAGGCACACATATTGTTAAAAAATAAAAGTTGAAAAAAATATATACTATGCAAATAGTGATCACAATATAGTTGACATGGCCAAATTAACATCAGAAAAAATAAAATAGAAGACAGATTATTAGTAGAGAAGAGGAGGGGATTTAATAATAATAAATGGAACAATTCATTAGAAAAAGGTAGCAATCACAAATGTATATGTACTTAAGAACAAAGCTTCAAAATGCATGAAGCATAAATGAGAGAACTAACAAGAGAATGGGTCACAATAATTGAACAGCTTAACACTTTTTCATCAGAAATTAGTAGAAAATATCAGTAAGAATATAGGCGATATTAACAATACTTTCAAACAAATTATGCTCTTTGACATTTATTAAACATCACACACAACTACTACAAAATACATATACTTTTCAAGTGTACAGAGAAATTCTCAAGATGTCATAGTAGAATAAATAATTCAGCTATGTCGTTCTTTCCCCTGATTTTTTTGGTGGATATTTTCAAATATAGATAAGTGGAAAGAATAGTATCATAAGCTGACATATCTACCAGTTTGAATCTAGTTATTAACACTTGGCCATATTTGTGCTTTTCTCTTTCTCTTTATAAACAATGTTCAGGCATATTTTAGAAATCCTAACATTCTACCCATATATATTTCAGCATACCTCACTTTCAAAAACTAAAGACAAAGACTTAGAGAATGAACATATGGTTATCTGGGGGGAAGGATGGGGGAAGAGGGATAGTTAGGGATTGACATGTACACACTGCTATATTTAAAATGGATAACCAACAAGGACCTACTGTATAGCACAGGGAACTCTCTTCAATATTATGTAACAACCTAAATGGGAAAAGGATTTGAAAAAGAATAGATACATGTATATGTATAAGTAAATCACTTTGCTGTACACCTGAAACTAACCCAACAATGTTAATTACCTATACTCCAAAATAAAATAAAAAAGTTAAAGAAAACAACATCAATAACAACAACAACAACAACAACAAAAAACTGAAGACATTCTCTTAAATATAATACCACAACCACCTAACAAAATTGACATTATCCTCATATGGTCTAATATTCAGTTTGTATTTCAAATTTCTCCTATTGTCCCCCAAATCTTTTTATTTTTTCAACCATCTTTCTGAAAAATCAGAACAAATCAAGAGCCATTTGATCATACAGATTTTTAAAAAAGACCATGGTTTACATATATTTAAATCATCTAACATAACCCATTACAAATGATATAAAAGAGTCTCAAGATGAGTCTTGAACCAAAGAGAAAGCAGAATTGATGGAAAGAGAGATAAGACCTAAAGAAGTGGTGATGGAATGTAAGCTTCTACAGGAAGATGTGGTTACCAGAGCCCTAGAATTCACAATTTGCAATAAGTCAACCACAAAACTGGGCTAAGAATAGAATCATTGACAAATAAATATTCCATGAAAGTGCCACCAAGGTTACATGTGTAACAGTTTTTCACTTTATTGTCTAGCATTTGAATCTTTCCGAAAGAGGATAGACATTTTTATAGCACTTTCTGCTTAGCATTGGACGTCTGAAGTGGCATATAACACACACAAAAAAACCCACTTTGGGCTATAAATTGTGATTTGCAAAGCAAAAGCTGTATAATAATAAATATCAAGGTTTCTCTCTCCCTTCCCCCATTTTCATTTTTCTTTTTCGCTCGTGAAAAAAATCAAATCATTCTGGGAATGCATTAGAAGTCAATGACAAAGTAATAGAAAATGCTGACATGTGGAAATCCCTTCAACAGCAAATGAATATAATTTCTAGTTTTCTGAGCCAGCTCTAACTTTAAGCCGGGTCTGGACAAGAGAGCTTCTGAGGACCCATTCTACCTGCAAGAACTTTTGGTGTGGAGAAGGTACACTCAAGATGGCTGTTCTCTTACTCTCTGTACATCCGCTACTTGACCAGTGCCTGCTTCACCTACACCATATGTACATGTCAGAAGTTCCTAAATAATTGCCCCAGGCCCCAACTAGTGACTGTTCTTATCAAAGGGGCAGTGAGGGGCGTGCACCTCTACTGGTTACCCTGGTAACTAATGAGCCCACCTGATGTCAATCCCCTTATTACTGCCCTTCCCCCTATCTTTCCACTGCACACATGAGGTGTCATTCCAGAACCTTGCTTCAGATGTGTAATGTCTTCCATCCATTAAACCATTGATGTCTCTTTTGCTACTCTGGGCTCTTTCCTCAGTCTTGAAGCTGGACAAGCACAGGGCCTGAAGGCCTGCAGGGTGTAACCCAACATGTATGAAAGCAGTTACCATGACAATGACCTTGTTCAGTTACCTCACTTGGAAATCTTGTCTCAGAGAAGAAAAATGGCCAGATCACATAAACACTTGGGATATAGTATAAATTAATGATTTGCTGATTTATTATGTAGGGCTGTTTTTGGATGCCATTCTTTTTTTTTTTTTTGGTTGCACCATGTCTTAGTTGCGGCAGGCAGGCTCCTTATTTGCAGCTTTTGGTCTCCTTAGTTGCAGCTTGCCAGCTCCTTAATTGTGGCACGTGAACTGTTAGTTGTGGCATGCATGTGGGATCTAGTTCCCAGACCAGGGATTGAACGCAGGCCTCCTGTATTGGGAGAGAGGAGTCTTATCTACTGCACCACCAGGGTTGAAGACAACAAATGGACTCCAAGGTTGGACAAATGTGTTATTAAGCAAGTTCAAACCCAGAACACTCTACACAAAGAAGCCTGTCAAAAACAAACTAGCCAGTCAACAGACCCAAAGAGTACTAACCTACCTCGTGAAACCAGAGTCACAATAATGACACTTTGGCACTGGTGAGTGGGAAAATATAAAACAAAGAATCTGTTCCAGCCTTCTGTGTAACCTCAGAGACCCCCAACAAAAACATTTCTTCCTAGGTAGAGAATAAAACTGCTTAAATACCTTGAAGAAGACAAATACATTAAGAAAGCTCAGAATAAGTATCCAGTCATATGTGATGGTAACTTCAGGACTAAACATAAACTTTCTCCAGTTGAATTCTAGGGAGTTGGGAATTGAGGCACAAACACTATTGACCCCAAAGAGACTAGAAAATAGTCTTGAAAGTGTCAGATGAGAAAACCAAATCTATCTGTCTGCTAAATGTTTTCAAACCATCTTAGACACACAATACTCAGCTTTATTTATGCTGCTTTTGCTTTTGTTAAACAAAATATGTATTTCATATGTGCACATTGACAGATGTGTATTGATTCTATTCTTTTTGAATTTTATTTTATTTTTTTATAAAGAAGGTTCTTATTAATTATCTATTTTATACATATTAGTGTACATATGTGAATCCCAATCTCCCAATTCATCCCACCACAACCACACTCCCTCCTGTTCCCACTCTTTGTGTCCATACATTTGTTCTCTATACCTGTGTCTCTATTTCTGCCTTGCAAATCAGTTCATCTTCAACATTTTTCTAGATTCCACATATATGTGTTAATATATATTTGCTTTTCTCTTCCTGACTTAATTCACTCTGTATGACAGTCTATAGGTCCATCCACATATCCACAAATGACCAAATTTCATTCATTTTTATTGCTGAATAATAGTCCATTGTATATAGGTACAGTGACTTATTTATCCATTCATCTGTCAATGGGTATTTAGGTTGCTTCCATGACCTGGCTATTGCAAATAGTGTTGCAATGAACATGCGGGTGCATGTGTCTTTTTGGATTATGGTTTTCTCTGGGTATATGCTCAGTAGTGGAATTGCTGGGTCATATGGTAATTCTATTTTTAGTTTCTTAAGGAAACTTCATACTGTACTCCATAGTGGCTGTATCAATTTACATTCCCACCAACAGTGTAAGAGGGTTTCCTTTTCTCCACACCCTCTCCAGCATTTGTTGTTTGTAGATTTTCTGATGATACCCATTCTAACTGGTGTGAGGTGATACCTCACTGAAGTTTTGATTTGAATTTCTCTAATAGTTAGTGATGTTGAACAGGTTTTCATGTTCCTCTTGGCCATCTGTATGTCTTCTTTGGAGAAATGTCTATTAAGGTCCTCTGCCCATTTTTTGATTCTTTTTTTTGTTTGTTTTTTTTAATATTGAGCTGCATGGGCTGTTTATGTATTTGGAAGATTAATACTTTGTCCATTGCTTCATTTGAAAATACTTTCTCCCTTTCTAATGGTTGTCTTTTTGTCTTGTTTATAGTTTCCTTTGCTGTGCAAAACTTTTAAGTTTCATTAGGTCCCATTTGTTTATTTTTGTTTTTACTTCTATTACTCTAGGAGGTGGGACAAAAAAGATCTTGCTGTGATTTATGTCAAAGAGTGTTCTTCCTATGTTTTCCTCTAAGAGTTTTATAGTGTCCAGTCTTGCATTTAGGTCTTTAATAAATTTTGAGTTTATTTTTGTGTATGGTGTTTGCAAATGTTCTAATTTAATTCCTTTACATGCAGCTGTCCAGTTGTCCCAGCACCACTTACTGAAGAGACTATCTTTTCTCCATTGTATATCCTTGCCTCTTTTGCCATAGATTAGTTGACCACAGGTACATGGGTTTATATCTGCACTTTCTATACTGTTCCATTGATCTATATTTCTGTTTTTGTGCCAGTACATATCATCTTGATTACTGTAGCCTTGCAGTATAGTCTGAAGTCAGGGAGTCTGATTCCTCCTGCTTTGTTTTCTTCCATCAAGATTGCTTTGGCTATTCTGGGTCTTTTGTGTTTCCCTACAAATTTTAAGATTTTTGTCTAGTTCTGTAAAAAAAGCCATTGGTAATTTGTTAGAGATTGCATCGAATCTTAGATTGCTTTGGGTAGTATAGTCATTTTCACAATATTGATTCTTCCAACCCAAGAACATGGTATATCTCTAGATCTGTTAGTGTTATCTTTGTTTTCTTTCATCAGTGTCATAGTTTTCTGAGTACAGTTCTTTTACCTCTTTTGGTAGGTTTATTCCTAGGTATTTTATTTTTTTGTTGCAGTGGTAAATGGGATTGTTTCCTTAATTTCTTTTTCTGATATTTCATTGTTAGTGTATAGGAATGCAAGAGATTTCTGTGCATTAATTTTGCATCCTGAAGATTTACTTGCAGATTCATTTATCAATGAATCAATAATTCATTGATTAGCTCAAGTTTTCTGGTGGCATCTTTAGGATCATCTATGTATACTATCATGTCATCTGAAAACAGTGAGTTTTACTTCTTTTCCGATTTGTATTTCTTTTTCTTCAATGATTGCTGTTGTAAGAACTTCCAAAACTACGTTGAATAAGAGTGGCAAGAGTGGACATCCTTGTCTTGTTTTTGATCATAGGGGAAATGCTTTCTGTTTTTCACCATTGAGAATGATGTTTGCTGTGGGTTTGTGGTATATGGCCTTTATTATGTTGAGGTAGGTTCCCTCAATGCCCACTTTCTAGAAAATTTTTATCATAAATGGGTGTTGAATTTTGTCAAAACCATTTTCTGCATCTATTGAGATGATCATATGGTTTTTCTTCCTCAATTTGTTAATTTGGTGTATCACATTGATTGATTTGCATATGTTGAAGAATCCTTGCATCCCTGGGATAATCCCATTGATCATGGTGTATGATCCTTTTAATGTGCTGTTGGATTCTGTTTGCTAGTATTTCGTTGAAGATTTTTGCCTCTATGTTTATAAGTGATATTGGCCTGTAGGTTTTATTTTTTGTGGCATCTTTTTCTCATTTCAGTATCAGGTGATGGTGGCCCCATAGAATGAGTGTGGGAGTGTTCCTACCCCTGCAATTTTTTGGAAGAGTTTGAGAAAGATGTGTGTTAGCTCTTGTCTAAATGTTTGATAGAATTTAAATGTGGAGGCCTCTGGTACTGGGATTTTGTTGGAAGATTTTTAATCACAGTTTCAATCTCATTTCTTGTGATTGGTCTGTTTATATTTTCTATTTCTTCCTGGTTCAGTCTTGGAAGTTTCTACCTTTCTACAAATTTGTCCATTGCTGCCAGGTTGTCCATTTTATTAGCATAGAGTTGCTTGTAGTAGTCTCTTATGATGCTTTGAATTTCTGCAGTGATCATTGTAACTTCTCCTTTTTCATTTCTAATGTAATTGATTTGAGTCCTCTCCCTCTTTTTCTTGATGAGTCTGGCTAAAGATTTATCAGTTTTATTTATCTTCTCAAAGAACCAGCTTTTAGTTTTATTGATCTTTGCTACTGTTTTCTTTGCTTCTATTTCATTTATTTCTGCTGTGATTTTTATGATTTCTTTCCTTCTACTAACTTTGGGTTTTATTTGTTCTTCTTTCCCTAGTTACTTTGGGTATAAGATTAGATTGTTTTTTTGAGACTTTTCTTGTTTCTTGCGGTAAGATTGTATTGCTATAATCTTCCCTCTTAGAAATGCTCTTGCTGCATCCCATAGGTTTTGGATCATTGTGCTTTTGTTGCCATTTGTCTCTAGGTATTTTTCAATTTCCTTTTTCATTTATTCAGTGATCTCTTCATTATTTAGTAACATATTGTTTAGCCTCCATGTGTTTCTGTTTTTCTACATTTTCCCCCTATAATTGATTTCTAATCTCATAGCATTGTTGTCGGAAAAGATGCTTGATACGATTTCAATATTCTTAAATTTACCGAGGCTTTATTTGTGACCGAGATGTGATCTATCTCGGAGAACGTGCCATGTGCACTTGAGAAGCAAGTGTAATGTGCTGATTTTGGATGGAATACCCTATAAATATCAATCAAATCTAAAGGGTCTACTGTGTCATTTAAAGCTTGTGTTTCTTAATTTTCTATCTGGATGACATGACCATTGGTGTAAGTGAGGTGTTAACGTCCCCACTATTATTGTGTTACTGTCAATTTCCTCTTTTATAACTGTTAGTTTTTGCCTTATATACTGAGGGTTCCTATGTTGTATGCATATATATTTATAATTGTAATATCTTCTTCTTGCATTGATCCTTTGATCATTATGTAGTGTCCTTCCTTGGTCTTGTAACATTCTTTCATTTAAAGTTTATTTTTTTCTGATATGAGAATTGCTACTTCAGCTTTCTTTTGATTTCCATTTTTATGAAATAAATTTTTCCATCCCCTCACTTTCAGTCTGTATGTGTGCCTAGGTCTGAAGTGGGTCTCTTGTAGACAGCATATATATGGGTCTTGTTTTTGTATACATTCAGTAAGCTTGTGTCTTTTGGTTGGATAATTTAATCCATTCACATTTAAGGTAATTATCAATATGTATATTCCTATTACCATTTTCTTAATTGTTTTGGGTGTGTTTTTGTGGGTCCTTTTTTTCTCTTGTGTTTCCCACTTAGAGAAGTTCCTTTAGCATTTGTTGTAGAGCTGGTTTGGTGTTCCTGAATTCTCTTAGCCTTGGCTTGTCTGAAAAGATTTTGATTTCTCCATCGGGTTTGAATGAGATCCTTGCTGGGTAGAGTAATCTTTGTAGGTTGTAGGTTCTTCCCTTTGTATGTTGTAGGTTCTTCCCTTTCATCACTTTAAATATATTCTGCCACTCCCTTCTGATTTGTAGAGTTTCTGCTGAGAAATCTGCTGTTAACCTTATGGGACTTCCCTTGTATGTTATTTGACATTTTTCCCTTGTTGCTTTTAATAATTTTTCTCTGCCTTTAATTTTTGTCAATTTGATTACTATGTGTCTCGTCATGTTTCTCCATGGGTTTATCCTGCCTGATACTCTCTGTACTTCCTGAACTCGGGTGGCTACTTCCTTTCCCATGTTAGGGAATTTTTCAACTATAATCTCTTCAAATATTTTCTTGGGTCCTTTCTCTCCCTCTTCTCCTTCTGAGACCCCTATAATGCGAATGTTTTTGCGTTTAATGTTTCCTCAGAGGTCTCTTCTGTTGTCTTCATTTCTTTTCATTCTTTTTTCTTTGTAATTTTCTGTGGCAGTGAATTCCACCATTCTGTCTTCCAGGTCTCTTATCTGTTCTTCTGTCTCAGTTATTCTGCTATTGGTTCCTTCTAGTGTATTTTTCATTTCAGTTATTGTATTGTTCATCTCTGTTTATTTGTTTTTAATTATTCTAGGTGTTTGTTCTTTAATTCTTCTAGCTCTTTGTTAAATATTTCTTGCATCTTCTTGATCTTTGCCTCCATTCTTTTCACAAGGTCCTTGATCATCTTTACTCTTATTATTCTAAATTCTTTTTCTAGAAGGTTGCCTATCTACACTTCATTTAGTTGTTTTCCTTGGGTTTTATCTTGTTCCTTCAACTGGTGCATAGCCTTTTACCTTTTCATTTTGTCTATCTTTCTGTAAATGTGGTTTTTGTTCCACAGGCTGCAGGATTGTAATCCTTCTTGCTTCTGCTGTCTGCCTTCTGGTGGATGAGGCTATCTAACAGCTTGTGCAAGCTTCCTCATTGGAGGGACTGGTGGTGGTAGAATTGGGTGTTGCTCTCGTGGGCAGAGCTCAATAAAACTTTAATCCACTTGCCTGCTGTTGGTTGTTTGGCCTGAGGCAACCCAGGACTGGAGGCTACAGGCTCTTTTGTGAAGTTAATGTGGACTCTGGGAGGGTTCATGCCAAAGAGTACTTTCTAGAACTTCTGCTGCCAGTGTCCTTGTCCCTGCCATGAGCCACAACCACCCCCCACCTCTGCAGGAGACCCTCTAACACTAGCAGGTAGGTCTGGTTCAGTCTCCTATGGGATCACTGCTCTTTCCCCCTGGATCTTGATGCACACACTACTTTTTGTGTGCCCTCTAAATGTGGAGTCTCTGTTTCCCCTAGTCCTTTTGAAGTCCTGCAATAAAATCCCACTAGCCTTCAAAGTCTGATTCTCTGAGAATTCCCCCTCCCATTGCTGGACCCCAAGGTTGGGAAGCCTGACTTGGGACTCAGAACCTTCACTCCAGTGGGTGGACTTCTGTGGTATAACTGTTCTCCAGTTTGTGAGTCACCCACCCAGCAGTTATGAGATTTGTTTTTATTTTGATTGTGCCCTTCTTACCATCTCATTGCAGCTTCTCCTTTGTCTTTGGATGTAGGATATCTTTTTTGGTGAGTTCTAGTGTCTTCCTGTCGATGATTGTTCATCAGTTAGTTGTGATTTTGGTGCTCCTGCAAAAAGGAGTGAGCACATGTCATTCTACTCCATCATCTTGAACCAATCTCCTGTATTGATTCTCATCTTTCTCATTAGGCAATCATGCTTTTCTGGATCACAATAAAGTGTGTTTATTTTACAAGTAAGAACTGTAATTCAGTAAATACATACTAAAAATCATTCATTTATTAAATCCATTAATTTTACATACAAGAAAACCATGCAGAGCCTGAAACTCACTCACCTGCATTCCCATGTTTCGGTTTCTTTTTCCCACTGTATCACTGATCATAAGGACAAATTAAAATATAGGACTGTGCATTAATATTAGTGAAACTTTACAAGTGAGAGCAGATAGCATTATATATCTGACTAATTCCTGTGGGCATCACATTAATAAAATATATTATGTAATTCATGTTCCTTTTTACAAATATTTTTTATTGAGGTAAAGTTTTTTTACACTATCAGGCACAGACTTTAAGTGTGAAATTCAATGAGTTTTGATAAATGTATAAATCCATGCAACCACCACCACAATCAAGATAATAGAATACTTCCATCTTTGGAAAATCTTGTTTTGGTTACTAACAAAACAGAGTAGTTTAGCTTGTTCTGGCTCATCACATGAACAAAATCACACATATCCATTCTGTTTTGTCTAGCTTCTTTTTTTCAACATGATTTATTTAAGATTAATCCATGTTGTTGCAGGTATCAATGTTTTTTTTTCTTTTTTCTGCTGAGCAATTGTTCATTGTATCAATACACCAGGATATTCTTATTGAATCACTTATTTATGGGTATTTTAATTGTTTCCATTGTCTGGCTAAGATGAATAAGCCTAAAATCTATTCATGAAAAAGAAAAAAATGTTGTGAGTTAATAAGTTAAATGTCCAACTCGAAAATTAGAAAGAGAATAGGTAAACGACTTACATAAATTTGAGCAAAATAGATAATAAAACTAATAATAGATTTATAAAAAAAAAGAAATCATAAAAAGACTGAATTAACAAAGCAAAAGTTGGTTCTTTGCAAAGACATAACTGACAAACTTCAAGGGGAAAAAAAAGGCATTAAATAAATATCAGGACTGAAAAACTCACCACACATCCTGCTGACTATTAAACAATTAGGAAATTTTTGAAAAAAAATTATGCCAAAATTTTTAGAAATTCATTTAAAATGTGACGAATTTCTAGAAAAATAAGCAGCATATCTGAACAAAGAATAGTTATATGAATACTCCTATGACCATTAAAACAATTGACCCAGTAATTAAAAATATTCTCCCAAAGAAAACTGTTGTCTACATGGCTTCACAAGTAGTTTCTAACAGACTTTTAAGAAAGAATTAATTCCAATTTGACCTGCATTCTTCAGAATATAGAAAAAAAGGTTACACTTCCCAACAAATTATGTGAGTCTAGCATACCCTTGATAGCGAAACTGGACAGGAACAATATAAAAGAGGAAAATTATATGAACATAGATGCAAAAATTCTGGGTTCATGTAACAAACTGAGTGTAGAAAGACAAAAATTGATTCTTATCATCACCAAGCTAGGTTTAACCAAGAAGCTGTGGTTTAACATTAAATAAGCAATCAAAGTTATTCCCTACATTAGCAGTTTATGGGAGAAAAGTAAAATAGCTACCTAAATACATGAAAAAATAAGTTTTAAATAAAGTTCAACATTCAGTCATGCTTAAAATGCATAGAAAACTAGGAATAGAAGAGAAAGATGGGAACTAACATAATCTAATAACGTGTAACCAAAAAAAAAAAAAAAATGCCGACTCCATAGTTTCTGGTAAAATGATGAAAGCTTTCCTTTTGAGTTTGAGGTTAAACAAATCATGTCATTTCTACCACTTTTATTCAATGCAAGTGTAGGTACACCCTAGCAAATACCTATGGTAGTACATTAGCAGATAGATTAGCTAGATGATAAGAAAGACAGAAAGAAAGAAAGAAAGAAAGAAAGAAAGAAAGAAAGAAAGAAAGAAAGAAAGAAAGAAAGAGAGAGAGAAAGAAAGAAAAAGAGAAAGATAGTATAAAAATTGGATTCTGAAAAAAAAAAAATTGGATTCTGGAGTAAGAGGAAAATTGCCATTATTCACAAGGGATATTTATAGATGATATTATGTCATGCATAGAAAATTCAAAAGAACCTAAAGATGAACTACTGGGATTCAAATAATAATATGGCATGGTTGCTCCATACAAATTCAAAACACAAAAATCAATTTTATTTCTGAATATCAATGAAAATATTTGGAAAAATAAAATAATATCTATTTATCTATATCTATACCTACATTTACATATGCCATTTTTATAGCTCAAAAATTTAAATTACCTGGGAATAAGTCTTACAAAATGTGTGCAAGACTTCTCCTGAGAATACCTAAAAAATGAGAGATATTAGCAAAAACCTAAATAAGTGGAGAAATATGATATGACCGTGCATTAGAAGACTAAGGCTATCCAAATGATGATTTTCTTTAAATTCAATGCAATTCCTAATCAAAATTCCAATATGACTTTTTTGGAACAGAAAGGATTTATTTTGAAATTCATATGAAAAAGGTGAAGGGCCAAGACATTCTGGGAGAATAATGTAGAAAGACTTGATGTATAGTAATTAAGACAGTGTGATATTAGTGTAGAGATAGATAATAGAGTATGCCCAGAAAAGACCCATGCATATATGGATTTTTGATTTTTGACAAAGTGACATGTGAGAGCAATAGAAAGAGTAGTATTTTCAATAAAAGTTGCTAGAAAAAGTGAATATTTACATATGAAAAACTCAGAAATTCAATTTCAATTTCACACCAATAAAATATCACTACCTTATGGACTATAGACCTAACCATGTAAGATGTAACAATGAAGCTTTTAGAAAATGTTTTAAGAAATAACATAAGAAAATAAATGTTCCAGAAAGTAACATAAGATATCTTCATGACTTCAGGATGAAAAAAATTGCATAAAAAACATACCAATAGCACTGAACTTGTAGACAATTATTAATAAATTTTACTGCATTAAAGTATAGTTTTCCAAAATATACTTTTAGAAAGGAGAAGCCACATAAATTAAAAGGATATTTGCAATACATATAACTTACAAAGGTCTCACTCTAATATAAGAAGAATGTCTTCTTTTTAGGATAAAAAAGAGATGGGCAAACTAATACAAAAATGGGCAAAGACTTGAACAGACACTCTACAAAAGAAAAGATCTGATTGATCAATAAATATTTTTAAAGCTGTTTCAACTTAATAATAAGGGAGTGCAATTCAAATCACAGTGAGATATCACTCTCTACCATCCAGATTGGCTACAATGACGAAGTGTGAAAATGCCAAATGTTGACTAGAACATATTACAATGAGAAAGTCATACTCTGTTGGTAGGAGTGAAAATTACTATAACTTCTTTGGAAAACTATTTGTCAGTATCTATCCTGTGAATGAGCAATTCCACCCATAGGTGTAAACACTAGAATAACATCTATGAATACACACCAGAGTACATAAACAAGAATGTTCATAAGAATAGTATTTTTTTTAAAACAAATGCCTAACTTATGAGACTTAGTTGTGGATTAATTTTGAATATTTATTTATTTTTATATTTATTTTGGCTGCTCCGGGTCTTAGTTGTGACATGCAGGTTCTCCATTGCAGCATTTTTAGTTGTGAACTCTTAGTTGCAACATGCATGCAAGATCTAGTTCTCCAACCAGGGATCGAACCTGGACTCCCTGTATTGGGAGCACGGAGTTTAACCCACTGGACCACTGAGGAAGTCCCCATAAGAACAATATTTTTAACTTGGAAACAGCAAAAGAGTTCCTCAGTGGTATTATGAATAAATAAATTTGATATATTCATATAATGGAACACTATGCAGCAATAAAAAAGAATAAAGTACAGTTATATACAGGAACGAGTTCTAAAATTGTAATGTTGACTGACAGAAATTAGACACAAAGGAATACTTAACCTCTGAATACTTTTATAAAATACTAAATAAATTGGCAAACTAGACCATGTGTTTTTTTCATGTATGACTAAGTGATTAAAAAACAACAGAAAGGAAGTGATTACAGTAAAATCAGGGTAATGTTTGTTTCAGGAGTTTTGCTGGCATTATCCTCTCCTGAATTGCAGGGGAAAGGCTTATTAGAGGAGAATATGCTTATAATATAATATTGAACTGTACATTTGTGTTGTATGCATACTCTGTTTTATTTCACAACAGAAATAAAGGAATAAAACTACAGGAAACATAAGGTATGCTATAGTATGGCCTATTCCCATTCAAATAATTAATTGAAAAAAGGCAGCTTTTTTTTTTTTTTTTTTCTAGAACCATTTATCTTATAGCTTTATCTTCCTTAATGACCTGAGATAAATGAGGCTCCTCTCTGTTGCATTTTCCTATAAACTATATATTCTTATAGATGTTGGGGAAAGAGAAGGGTTTTCATTTTTTCTTGGATTTTATTTGAAAGTTAAGTTGCACATAAAGTAGTCAAGAGACATTTGCAAACTGATCTCAAAAGGTAGGTCATGATTCAGACCCTTGCAGCCTTGATGGTGTGTCTTTAATTAACAAAGCAGAAGCTCTAATGGAGAGGCCTCTGAGTGCCACTGCAGTTAATGGTCTGTTAGCATTTCATTTTAAAGGCCTGGGGATAGAGTGCTTAACCCAAGAAAGGGGACTTGGGAAACAAATTAGAAAACACCAAATGACTAGGCTCCTTAAAAACAGTTCCATGTAAACCAAAAATGCAAAATAAGAATAATAAAAGTTTTCACTTACTGGATTTGCACTAAGAAATACAGCATCTTCTCTAATATCATGTTTCCCCCTGCCTAATATGGTCAGTTCTTAAAAATAAAATCTCTACAACACATCAGTTTTGGTAATGCATAGTTATTTCAACACCTGATAGTAATAAACCTCTTTGTATGAATGACATTTAATTTCTTTTGAAGATTATTATCATCTTTTTGATCAAATAACATTTTTATTACATCTGTATTTCAGTTTGCTCTTCTTTTTCAGTTTTAGAGATTTTAGTGGGTACAAAAAATTAAAGTCCAGAAAACATGATTTCAGTGTAGAATAATCAATAGCTAAGCAACTTTCTCCAATGGAGTGTAATCAATCAAGAAAAAAGAAATCTTCACCAAAACAAAGATTTTTGTTTGTTTGTTTTTTCCTAGACAAATAGATCTCTCATAAGTGTGCACGTATGTGTGTGTTTAAGGATGAAGTAGCACTCCCAACAATAAGCCATATATTTCTTCAAAATAAAAGCAGGGGAAGGGGTGGTGCTCTCCTAGAAAAAAGTTCAAATTCTCCTATTAAACACAGATATCATGTAGCAACTACATATACCTGAATGTGTCTTTAGTGATGATACCACATTATGCCTTGGCCTTCTCTACCTTCTTTAATAAATTGAGATTAAGATCAGCTAACAAGCCTGAAAAGACTGCCTGACAAGTCATTTTGACTCTTAAGAATTAGAGATTTCTCAGGCAATGTGGGTAATGGACGAGCATCTACAGCGGCAGTTTGTTAGTAATCTTTCAATAGAAAGATCTCAATTCTTAACTTTGAATCTCTGGGTTTAGGCCACTTGTACTCCCCATGTTTGCTTTCCATATGACATTCTTTAGTAGTCGGTAGTCTTTCTGAATGCCATAACTTGTCTCATTAAGCAAGAGACAAGACCCAAGAGAAGTTTTGCTTTTTTACTTTTCCTTCCGTAATTTGATGTGATGATCATAGAACTATTTTAGGTGAGTATATATCCGATTATAGACATATAGCAAACACTGCTTCATCCTATTGCCTTCACCTACATAAATATTCTCTCTGTAGTGCCAAATCAGCTTATTTTATATTTGGTTTTAAGAAATACGAATTCCTTTAATGGAACTTTTTTTAGTTTTATGTTTCATGCCTCACAACTGCACACACAACACCTTGCATGCAGCGGAAACTTGATGTGTATATGTTTGGTGTCATTAGATGTTTTCTTGATCACAATCCTATCTAAATAATCCAAAAAGCAAGGTTTTTTTGTTTTTGCTTGTTTGTTTGTTTTTTTCCATTGGATTTGTTCTTTAGATTTTTTTTTGATCCAGTATCTTCTTTTATCAATAATGTCTTAAGACAAACTGAGTCCTAGAAACTGAAGACTGATGTACACAAAGACAGGGAGAGAGAGCAAACAATTAACCTTTGAGTCTGCTGTGAAATTTGCACTGTGGGTAGCTGGGGCAGAGGAGCCCATGTTGCAGCGGGAAAATCATCCTTTAGGGCTGAGACATAAATCTCTAGCCTATGATGTGAAACCTATTGTGAACACTTTATCATAGAGCATCATCACAACACTGGGTGAAAAAACAACATTAAGAAAAAAAAATCACAGCAAGGGATACATATTTACATATTTTAATGAAAATAAATTATCTCTCCTGAAAGTAATTAATTGTAAAATTATTTAATTATGTGGCAGTAGTAAGGGGGAAACAGTGTTTGAGTTTTTTCAGTAAATTTCAGTTTTAAGTAAACAGTTATTTGAGTGTGGGTTCTTTACTAAAATCTCAGGATGTCAAGCCATTTTTTTTCCAGTAGACGCTACACCCAAATGCAGCAATTATGTAATTAGAAAGAAATTGCTCTTGTGGATTTCTTTCAATTTAGAATAGGCATTTGGAAAGTGGTAGAGAAAGGAGATACAATAGAATTCCTGAGAAACATGGGCTTGACTTTGAAAAACTTATTCAAGCAAAAACTCTCATTGATTGCCATGTCAGTTTCTCAGCATGCCTGCAGAAAAATAAACATAGAAAAATAGAATCTAATATTCGGAAGGAAACCTACAGATTATCTAATCCAGTTCCCCACACAATGCAGAACATGTTTTCCACTACAATCCTGTCAGTGGGTCACCAAGTTTTACTAATACAAAATGTGTAGTTTAGAATTCACCACCTTATAATTGTTGTGGGAGAGCTCTACTGGTCATGTTCTCCTTAAAATTTTGTCCATCAGATTAATTTCTGCTTTCTCACAGCACAGGATGTGTCTAATTACTATTCCACCTTTAGTCCATCAAATATTTACACATGTTGTTTATTTTTGCCTTTGCATGTCTTTTCTGACTCAGGCTCAACACTCCTGTTACTCTCAAGAACCCCAGATATAGCATGATTTGCCTACCACCTACTGTTCTGAATGCTCTCATTCAGTAGGTGAACATTCCCACGAAGTTCAGTCTCCTAAACCTAACAGTATGTTCTAGAGTGGAAGTGGCATCATCATCATCACAACAGATCGGTTCATCAAGTGCTAAAATTTCAAGAATTCTCTTTCTTGTGCTCCTAAAATACTTTTAGAATCAGCAAAGGATACTGATTAACCACAAGGATGCCACAGCCAAACTACTCACATCATCATATCAGTGGTGTGACTTCAGACAAATTACTTAACCCCTCTCTGTAGTTTCCATCAGTAAAATCAGAGTAATTATAATATCTACATTGTAAGTTTGCCATTAAGATTAAATAAATTAATATTTGTAAAGTGCCTAGAAATATGGCTGGCACATAATAAATGTTTTTCAAGTGTTTGTTGGTTCCCAAACGTGAGCCTGTACATGGTGAGTAAGGAGAGACAGAAGAAAGAGGCAGACCACACAAGATGGGTAGGTGGCAGGTTTAGTAAACAAGGGACCTTACATATGAGGCTTATCTTGGGCATCACAAGATGAGTAGATCTCAGCACCCACCCACCGGAATCTTAAGACTTTATATAGAAGACTTAACTGAGTCCAGGTCATCTCAAAAAGACATTACCCTCTCAAGGCTGCATCCATGAAAATGGTTTCCACTGTGGGAAGAAATTACATTTCAAGGATGGAGTAGGGGTTGGGAGTGGTGAGGAACCTCCAATTACCTGGTGGTACCTGAGTACCTCCGATTACTCATGGTCATGTCTTCTTGATGACCTCCTACAAGTGTTCTTTAAATAAATGGCTGAATCTAGGTCTTTACAGATATTAAATTTCTTAAGTTTTCTTTGGGTCAGTTCTAGGCTTTAATTTTTCATACGTATTTGTTTAGTAGAGTGAGCCTTCTTCTCAAAAGAAATATCATGTGTCACCAATGTATAATAAATAAAAGACATTCTGTGTGGCTGGGGTAAAAGCCCAAATGCCTAGCTGTAGCTGGAGTGAACCTCACTCCATATACACTATGGCAGCCTGGAAGGTATCTATGTAGATGTTGGGTTTTGAAAAAATGATGGAGATAGACTCTTTTAACCTATTCACATATTTTGGTCCTGAAATATTTTTCAGTATGTGCAGTGATTGTTCCATTCTCCATAAATTTCATAAGCAGAAAGGTTTTAATCTATCCATAATTACAAAAATATTGTGAAAGAGGATAAGTTCGATGTATAAGACAGTGACATCCCTGAAGTTTCCTATCTTGTTGGCCATTAATTAACATTTTCATTTTGTGAATCACATAATGCTACTATCATTCAGTTCACCCTCGTTTTTCCCCAAACAATATTTTGACTTTGCCAAATGCCCCAAATCAAGATATAGCCTATCTGTAGCACCCCCTGACCTGAATGCTTATTAATACTCTCAAGAAAAAAAAGTAAAGGTTATAATGTTTTATTTGTACTTATTCTGTCTCCTAGGAATCAATTCTTTTCTCTGTGCTGAGAATCATTCTGTTCTTTCACACTTTTAAGAGATTTATCAAAGATCTATATTCAAATAGAGAAAAAGTTAATACATTTGGCATTATTACCTGCTAAAAACTGGCTTTGTATTCTGAATATCAAAGACTTTTTTTATCTTTGGTTTAAACTGACACATTACCTGATCATCAAAATTCTTATTGAAAATCAAAAGTGATTATTTAATAATGTTTCTAATTTTTTGACCCCCTAAATTTTAGATATCAAGGCCTGTACTAGTTTCCTAGGACTGCCATAACAAATTATCACAAGCTTGATGGTTTAAAATGACACATATTTATCTTCTCACACCCTTGGGGGAAATAACTTGGAAATCAAGGTATTGGTGGAATAGAGATTTCTCATAAGGCCCTAGGGAAGTGTCTATTCTTTGCTTTTTCCAGCCTCTGGTGGCTCTAGTTCATTCTTAGCTTGTTGATGCATCATTCCAATCTCTGCCTTCATTTTCACATGGACTTCTCCTCTTATGTGTCCCTATAAAGACACTTATGGTTGGATTTAGAGTCCACCCAGGCCTAATCCAGGATGATCTTCTTTTCTTACAATCCCTAAACTTAATTACATCTGCAAAGCCCTCTTTTCCAAATAAGAAAACTTCCATGGATACTGAGAATTAGAAAGTTACATATCTTTTTAGAGGCCACATTCAATCCACTACAAAGCCCAAAGACTTAAATTCATATATACTTGTTAATCCCCTTTATTATTTTTATTTTTTCTTTGCTATCCAAGAAGGGTGGCTTGTGCAGAAAACAAGGTTGGAAGTTTAGAGAATGAAGATGAAAGTGGTGGTGAGGACATTTGAAACAATAATGAAAATGATGAAGGAAATAAAGCTGTTTCTTTTGGAAAAGAAAAGACTTAAGCAGGTAGGGGTGCTGTAATAGCTCTCTGTACATACTTAAAAGGATGGTGTGTGGAAGATGGAATTGACTGCTATGTAGTTCCTAAGGGGTAGAATTAAAATTGATGGTCAGTGGTTAACAGAAGATAGATTATAGGCTCAATTCAAGACAAATGTTTCTAAAACAACTGTCCACAGTTGGGACGGATTGTCTCAAAAGATGGCAAATTACCTATTGCTGAGGTTATCTATATATAGCCACATATAAAAGTTATAAGATTAATTGCAACTTCTAAATGGTTTTTAAACTGATTCTTCTGTGATTTTAAAATCAGAATGCACACTAGAGCCACTGGGAATCTTTTTGAAATTCCACATGTTCTCTAAATAAAAGTGGGGTCTGATCGTGTGTATTTAATAAGCTTCCCAGATTGATGGGTTCCAAAGTGTGATCCCAAACCAGACTGAGAGGAACTGGTTTAGAAGATCTTTAAAGTCCCTTCTAACACTGAGATTTTGATTTCAAGAGATGGAAAGTAAGGACAAAGTATTTAATCAACAACAAATCTAAAACTGAATTGAAAATGTGAACAGAGATCCATGGGCACGATTGCTAGCAAATTCCACAGAGACTATATTGTTCTGTGTATTGTTCCTCAAAGCCTGGATAATCATGTTCAATGATGTATATTCACTTTACGAGGATTTTTCAAGTGGAAAATGTTCCTGAAATGTTTAAACACCGTGAATGATCCCAAACTCATCATCATGTCATGGGAGCAGGGGACACTGAGAATACATCTGCAGAAGGAAAATTTTAAAAAGGCATAAGATCTTGGTGAATTGATGTAGATAAATTGAGGTTATTATAGCAGGGCTAACTACCTATTTTGGAGGGAAAAATGACATTTTGTTATGGGCCAATGTATATGATTAACATCTGGGAAATAAACTTTAAAAATTGAATTTAAGTATTTACAGAAAGAGGAAAAGGAATAACACAGATTTGAGAATCAGGTTCTGGAAGAATAGCAGGTGCAATCATTATCCTCTCAGTGAACATTTGGATATAGATGTAGCATGTCTGTCATGTGGAACAACATGTGTTTGCTATTATGCTACATGTAGAATAACATGCGTACTTTGGATGTAGAAAGTCTTGCAACCAGTAAACCAGCACATATTCATTGCATAGATCTTGGGTGAGCAATAATACCTTAAGATTCTTCTGCTGGCAAGGGATGAGAACATTAAAACCTCAAACTGATTTTAAAAAAAAAGAAAAGAAATCAATTTATGTATTGATATATTGAGAAGCACAGCATTTAAGGTTTCAGGAAAAAGTTGATCTGACAGCTAATTGATGATGTACACAAGAAACAGGTTTTTTTTTGTTTTTGTTTTGTTTTTTGTCTTTGTTTTTCTTTGTTTGTTTTTCAGTCTCTCTGCTCTGATATCCATGGTGCTGGCTTTAGTTCAAGGCTGACACTCCTTGTGGTTGCATCAGAATTTCTTCTACCAAATGAAACTACTTCCCTTCATGTTCATGTCAGTGGGAGAAAGAATTTGCCTTTCTCTTACTCATCTTAGGTCATGTGTTCATCCCTGAACTGATCACCACATCAAGGATTGGCTAAGGCTAATTAAGGCTAATGCTTGTAGTGAAGAGATGATATCAATCCCTCTCTAATGAAGAGAAAAATTCCTTTTTAAGAGGAGAAGAAAGGTGTGGATGTCAGGCAGGCAACGGAAAAGGGTCAGGTGGGAATTTGCTATAAGTTTGGAATTTTTCCTGGAGATACACTATTGATAAGGTTTTTTTTTTTAATTCTTATAGACAGAAAGTTGTAAATGATATGTCTACCCATAAAATATTCTGATATTTGTCATCTTATTTTTATTTTTTACTTTCAAAATGAAAATTCAATAGGCAAGCCAGAAAACCATTTAATAATTTGTCAACATGTGAATTCTCAGAGCATACATTTTAAACCCAGACATCACAATCTATGTACATGTGTAAAAGAGAATACAGTTTCTTTATAGTTAAAATGAAGGATGGTCACCTCAGAGAAGGTAACATGGAAGGACATCAGATGTGAATGTAGGTTCAGACTCCATGTCTGTGCAAATCTGAGCCAAACACACAGCCTTCCTGAATCTTTAATTCACTTGTTCATTTAAATTATGAATTTCAGAAAGTATAACCATTCACTTTCTTCCTTGCCAGTTAAAACCATATAGTTCTTCTTTCAAGTATACCAAAAAAGTTCTTACTATCTTACTTTGGGACCTGAAACCTATTGGCTGGCATCTGAGAACAGAAACAAACAAACAAAAAAAAAAACAACAAAAAAAAAAACCCAAAACAGAAACAAAAACAAACAAAACAAAACTGGGGTCCAGAGGTTCTGAATAAGAAGAGATGATTGTTGGCTCAGTCTCAGGGCAAGGACTTTCAGTAATACACATAATTTTCCCTGCATTACCACATTTTTTTTTACCTTTGGTAGGTAGTCGTACCTACCAAAAAGACAATCAGCCACAAACTGGTTAACCAGGCAAGCTGATACATTGGTCTTCTTTCGAGAGATGGTCTTTACAAAATGGTTTATCTTTTATTTGGAGTGGAAGTTGAATGATACCCAAAGCAACACAAAGCAGGGGATGGCTGCTGGCAGGCCCCACATCGTGGGTTCAATCAGCAGAACAGGTTCCTGCAGATAATCAGAGCCACCCACTTTTTTTTTTTAATTGGGGTATAATAGTTTTACAATGTTGTGTTAGTTTCTGCTGTACAGTGAAGTGAATCAGCTATATGTATACATATATCCCCTCCCTCTTGGAGCTCCCTCCCCCATCCCCATCCCTACCCATCTAGGTCATCACAGAGCAACAAAGTGAGCTCCCTGCACTATACAGCAGATCCCCACTAGCTATCTATTTTACATATAGTAGTGTATTTAGGTCAAACCTAATCTCCCAATTCATCCCACTCACACCTTCCATCCCTGTGTCTACATGTCAGTTCTCTACATCGACCTTTCTATTCCTGCCCTGCAAATAGGTTCAT
>RJWK010019337.1:0-32483 GCA_004363435.1 Platanista minor | reverse complement strand
TGCAACATCACGCCGGACTCTGCCGCCGCAGTCTCGCCACGCATTCCGTACCCCTCCCCTCCCCTCCCCTCCCCAGGCCTGAGTGAACCAGAGCCCCCTACCCAGCTGCTACCTTAACCCCGTCCTGTCTGAGGGAAGAACAGACGCCCTCAGGAGACCTACAGGCAGAGGTGGGGGCAAATCCAAAGCTGAACCCCAGGAGCTCTGTGAACAAAAAAGAGAAAGGGAAGTTTCTCCCAGTAGCCTCAGGAGCAGTGCATTAATCTCCACAATCAACTTGATGTACCCTGCATCTGTGGAATACCTGAGAAAACAATGAATCATCCCAGAATTGAGGTGGTGGACACTGGGAGCAATGAGATATGTATATACATACTTTTCCTTTTTCTCTGTGTTTATGTGTATGCTTCTTTGTGTGATTTTGTCTGTATAGCTTTGCATTTACCATGTGTACTAGGTTTCTGGCTGTCCGCTTCTTTGTTTTCTTTTTTTTTAAAGTATAGTTTATAGAACTTGTTATCATTGGTGGATTTTTTTTTTTTGGGGGGGTATGCGGGCCTCTCACTGTTATGGCCTCTCCCGTTGCGGACCACAGGCTCTGGATGCGCAGGCTCAGCGGCCATGGCTCATGGGCCCAGCCGCTCCGCGGCATGTGGGATCTTCCCGGACCGGGGCACGAACCCGTGTCGCGTGCATTGGCAGGCGGACCCTCAACCACTGCGCCAACAGGGAAGCCTGGTGGATTTGTTTTTTGGTTTGGTTGCTACCTTCTTTTGGTATTTTTAATTTTTTATTTCAATAACTTTATTTTTTTCTTTCCTTCTTTCTTTTTTTCTCCCTTTTCTTCTGTGCCGTGTGGCCGACAGGGTCTTGGTGCTCTGGACGGGTGTCAGGTGCCTCTGAGATGGGAGAGCCGAGTTCAGGACGTTTGTCGAGCAGAGACCTCCCGGCTCCACGTAATATCAAATGGTGAAAGCTCTCCCAGAGATCTCCACCTCAGCGTTAAGACCCAGCTCCACTCAAGAACCAGCAAGCTACAGTGCTGGATCATCTATGCCAAACAACTAGGAAGACAGGGACATAACGCCACCCATTAGCAGAGTGGCTGCCTGAAATAATAATAAAGGTCACAGACACCCCAAAACACACCACTGATGGCGGTCCTGCCCACCAGAAAGACAAGATCCAGCCTCATCCACCAGAACACAGGCACTAGTCTCCTCCACCGAGAAGCCTACACAACCCACTGAACCAACCTCACCCACTGGGGGCAGACACCAAAAACAACGGGAACTATGAGCCTGCAGTCTGCAAAAAGGAGACCCCCACCACAGTAAGTTAAGGAAAATGAGAAGGCAGAGAAACACACAGCAGATGAAGGAGCAAGGTAAAAACCCACCCAAGCAAACAAATGAAGAGGAAATAGGCAGTCTACCTGAGAAAGAATTCAGAGTAATGATAGTAACGATGATCCAAAATCTTGGAAATAGAATGGAGAAAATTCAAAGAACGTTTAACAAGGACCTGGAATAACTAAAGAGCAAAGAAACAATGATGAACAACACTAAATGAAATTAAAAATTCTCAAGACGGAATCAATAGCAGAATAACTGAGGCAGAAGAACGGATAAGCGACCTGGAAGATAAAATAGTTGAAATAACTACTGCACAGCAGAATAAAGAAAAAAGAATGAAAAGAATTGAGGACAGTCTCAGAGACCTCTGGGACAACATTAAATGCACCAACATTCGAATTATAGGGGTCCCAGAAGAAGAGGAGAAAAAGAAAGGGACTGAGAAAATATTTGAAGAGATTATAGTTGAAAACTTCCCTAATATGGGAAAGGAAATAGTTAATCAAGTCCAGGAAGCACAGTGTCCCATACAAGATAAATCCAGGGAGAAACACGCCAAGACACATATTAATCAAACTATCAAAAATTAAATACAAGGAAAAAATATTAAAAGCAGCAAGGGAAAAACAACAAATAACATACAAGGGAATCCCCATAAGGTTAACAGATGATCTTTCAGCAGAAACTCTGTAAGCCAGAAGGGAGTGGCAGGACATATTTAAAGTGATGAAAGGGAAAAACCTACATCCAAATTATTCTACCCAGCAAGGTTCTCATTCAGATTTGACAGAGAAATTAAAACCTTTCCAGACAAGCAAAAGCTAAGAGAATTCAGCACCACAATACCGGCTTTACAACAAATGCTAAAGGGACTTCTCTAGGCAGGAAAACCAAGAGAAGGAAAAGCCCCTCAATAACAAACCCAAAACAATTAAGAAAATGGTAATATGAACACACATGTCGATAACTACCTTAAATGTAAATGGACTAAAGCTCCCACCAAAAGACATAGACTGGGTGAATGGATACAAAAACAAAACGTGTATATATGCTGTCTACAAGAGACATGCTTCAGACCTAGGGACACATACAGACTGAAACTGAGGGCATGGAAAGAGATATTCCATGCAAATGGAAATGAAAAAAAAGCTGGAGTAGAAATTTTCATGTCAGACAAAATAGACTTTAAACTAAAGACTATTAGAAGAGACAAAGAAGGACACTACATAATGATCAAGGGATCAATCCAAGAAGAAGATATAACAATTGTAACTACTTATGCACCCAACAGGATAGAAAGCACAGAGGTTAACCCACACACATATGGTCACCTTATTTTTGATAAAGGAGGCAAGAGTACAGAATGGAGAAGAGACAGCCTCTTCAATAAGTGGTGCTGGGAAAACTGGACAGGTACATGTAAAAGAATGAAATTAGAACAGTCCCTAACACCATACACAAAAATAAACTCCAAATGGATTGAAAACCTAAATGTAAGGCCAGACACTATCAAACTTTTAGAGGAAAACATAGGCAGAACTCTCAATGACATAAGTCACAGCAAGATCCTTTTTGACCCACCTCCTAGGCAAATGGAAATAAAAATAAACAAATGGGACCTAATGAAATGTAAAAGCTTTTGCACAGTAAACCATAAACAAGACGAAAAGACAACCCTCTGAATGGGAGAAAATATTTGAAAATGAAGCAACTGACAAAGTATTAATGTCCAAAATATACAAGCAGCTCATGCAGCTCAATATCAAAAAAACAAAAAACCCAATCCAAAAATGGGCAGAAGACCTGCATAGATATTCCTCCAAAGAAGATATACAGACAGCCTTCAAACACATGAAAGAATGCTCAACATCACTAATCATTAGATAAATGCAAATCAAAACTACAATGAGGTATCACCTCACACCATCAGAATGGCCACCATCAAAAATTCTACAAACAATAAATGCTGGAGATGGTGTGGAGAAAAGGGAACCCTCTTGCACTGCTGGTGGGAATCTAAATTGATACAGCCAATATGGAGAACAGTATGGAGGTTCCTTAAAAAACTAAAAATAGAACTACCATATGACCCAGCTATCCCATTACTGGGCATGTACCTTGAGAGAACCATAATTCAAAAAGAGTCATGTACCACAATGTTTATTGCCACTCTATTTACTATAGCCAGGATGTGGAAGCAACCTAAGTGTCCATTGACAGATGAATGGATAAAGAAGATGTGGCACATATACACAATGGAATATTACTGAGCTATATATAGAAATGAAATTGAGTTATTTGTAGTGAGGTGGATGGACATAAGAGACTGTCATACCGAGTGAAGTAAGTCAGAAAGAGAAAAACGAATACCCTGTGCTAACATATATATGGAATCTAAAAAAAAAAACTCGTTATGAACAGCCTAGGGGCAGGACAGGAATAATGACGCAGATGTAGAGAATGGACTTGAGGACACGGCATGGGGGAAGGGTAAGCTGGGACGAAGTGAGAGTGTGGCATGGACTAATATATACTACCAAATGTAAAATAGATAGCTAGTGGGAAGCAGCTGCATAGCACAGGGAGATCAGCTCGGTGCTTTGTGACCACATAGAGGGGTGGGCTAGGGAGGGTGGTAGGGAGATGCAAGAGGAGGAGATATGGGGATATATGCATATGTATAGCTGATTCACTTTGTTATAAAGCAGAAACTAACACACTGTTGTAAAGCAATTATACTCCAATAAAGGTGTTTCAAAACAAAAAGAAAAAAAAAATAGCAAAGATAAATGAAAATTGTATTTTTGAGAAGTTAAACAAAATTGATAAACCTTTAGCCAGACTCATCAAGAATAAAGGGAGACAACTCAAATCAATAAAATTAGAAATGAAAAAGGAGCAGTTACAACAGACACCACAGAAGTACAAAGGATCATAAGAGTGCTACAAACAATATATGCCAATAAAATGGACAACCTAGAAGAAATGGACAATTTCCTAGAAAGGTATCGATACAATCTCCCAAGACTGAACTAGGAAGAAATAGAAACTATGAACAGAGCAATTACAAGTACTTAAATTGAAAGTGTGATTAAAAATCAACAAACAAAAGTCCAGGACCAGATGGCTTCATAGCTGAATGCTATGGAACACTTAGAGAAGAGTCAACATCTATCCTTCTGAAGCTCTTCCAAAAAATGGCAGAGGAAGGAACACTCCCAAGTTCATTCTATGAGGCCACCATCAGCCTCATACCAAAACCAGACAGATACCACAAAAAAAGAAAATTGCAGGCCAATATCACTGATGAACATAGACCCAAAAAGCTTCAAAAATATTCTAGCAATCTGAATCCAACAATACATTAAAAGGATCTTACACCATGATCAAGTGGAATTCATCCCAGGGATGCAAGGATTTTTCAATATCCCCAAATCAATCAGTGTGATACACCACCACAACAAATTGAAGAATAAAAACCATATGATCATCTCGATGGATGCAGAAGAAGCTTTTGACACAATTCAACACCCATTTATGATAAAAAGTCTCCAGAAAGTAAGCACAGAGGGAAGCTACCTCAACATAATAAAGGCCATATATGACAAACCCACAGCAAATATCATTCTCAATGGTGAAAAACTGAAAGCATTTCCCTTAAGATCAGGAATAAGACAAGCATGTCGACTCTAAACACTTTTATTCAAAATACTTTTGGAAGTCCTAGGCACAGCAATCAGAGAAGAAAAAGAAATAAAAGGAATCCACATTGGAAAAGAAGAAGTAAAACTGTCACTGTTTCCATATGATATGATAGTGTATATAGAAAATCCTAAAGATACCACCAGAAAACTACTAGAGCTCATCAATTAATTCTGTAAAGTTGCAGGATACAAAATTAGTACCCAGAGATCTTTTGCATTCCTATACACTAACAATGAAAGATCAGAGAGAAAAATCAAGGAAACAGTCACATTTACCATCATATCAAAAATAATAAAATACCTAGGAATAAAGCTACAGAAGGAGGCAAAAGATCTATACTCAGAAAACTATAAGATATGGGTGAAAGAAATCAAACAACACAGATGGAGGGATAGACATGTTCTTGGACTAGAAGAATCAATACTGTGAAAGTAACTATACTAGCCAAAGCAATCTACAGATTCAGTGCAATCCCTATCAAATTACCGATGGCATTTTTAACAGAACTAGAACGAAAAATCTTAAAGTTTGTATGGAAGCACAAAAGACCACGAATAACCAAAGCAATCTTGAGAAAAAAAAAACAGAGCTGGAGGAATCAGGCTCCCTTCAGACAATACTACAAAGCTACAGTAATCAAGACAGTATGGTACTGGCATAAAAACAGAAATATGGATCAGTGGAACAGGATTGAAAGTCCAGAGATAAACGCACGCACCTATGGCCAACTAATCTATAACAAAGGAGGCAAGAATATACAATGGAGAAAAGACAGACTCTTCAATAAGTGATGCTGGGGAAACGACAGCTATATGTAAATGAATGAAACTAGAACACCTCCTAACACCATACACAAAAATAAACTCAGAATGGATTTAAAGACCTAAATGTAAGGCCGGATGCTATAAAACTCTATAGGAAAACGTACACCGAACACTGTGACATAAATCACAGCAAGATCTTTTTCTGTCCACCTCCTAGAGTAATGAAAGAATAAATAAAGAAATGGGACCTCATTAAAATGAAAAGCTTTTGCACCATAAACAAAAGGAAACCATAAACAAAATGAAAAAAAAAAAACCCCACAGATTGGGAGAAAATATTCACAGACAAAACAAAGGATTAATCTTCAAAATACACAAACAGCTCATGTAGCTCAATATCAAAAAAGCAAACAACCCAATCAAAAAATGGGCAGAAGATCTAAAGAGACATTTCTCCAAAGAAGATATACAGTTGGCCAAAAAGCACATGTAAAAATGCTCAACATCACTAATTATTAGAGAAATGCAAATCAAAACTGCAATGATGTATTACCTCACACCAGTCAAAATTGCCAGCCTCAAAAACGCCACAAATAATAATGCTGCAGAGGGTGTGGAGAAAAAGGAACACTCCTACACTGTTGGTGGGAATGTAAATTGCTACAACCACTATGGAGAAGAGTACGGAAGTTCCTTCAAAAACTAAAAAAACAGAACTACCATATGATCTGGCAATCCCATTCCTGGGAACACATCTGAGGAAAACCATAATCTGAAAAGATACATGCACCCTAATGTTCACTGCAGAAGTGTTTACAATAGCCAGGATGTGGAAACACCCTAAATGTCCACTGACAAAGGAATGGATAAAGGAGATGTGGTACATATATACAATGGAATATTACTCAGCCATAAAAAGAAGGAAATAATGCCATTTGCAGCAGCATGGATAGACCTAGAGATTGTCATACTGAGTGAAGTAATTCAGACAAAGAAAGACAATTATCGTACGATACAGCTTATATGTGGAATCTAAAAAAAGGGTACAAATTAACTTATCTAAGAATCAGAAATAGAGTTATAGTTGTAGGAAACAAACATGGTTAGCAGTGGATGGTGGGGGAGGGATAAACTGGGAGATTGGGATTGACTTATACACACTATGTAAAACAGATAACCAACAAGGACCTAATGTTTATCACAGGGACCTCTACTCAGTGTTCTGGGATAGCCTATATGAGAAAAGACTCTAAAAAAGAATGAATATATGTGTATGTATAACTGATTCACTTTGCTGTACACCTAAAACTAACAGAACATTATAAATCAACTATACTCCCAACATACGAGCACCTCAATACATAAGGCAACTGCTAACAGCTATAAAAGAGGATATCGACAGTAATACAATAATAGTGGACAACTTTAACACCTCGCTTACACCAATGGTCAGATCATCCAAACAGAAACTTACTAAGGAAACACAAGCTTTAAATGATTTAATTGATATTTATAGGACATTCCATCCAAAAACAGCAGATTACACTTTCTTCTCAAGTGGGCATGGAACATTCTCCAGGATAGATCACATCTTGGGTCACAAATCAAGCCTCAGTAAATTTAAGAAAATTGAAATCATATCAAGCATCTTTTCTGACCACAACGCTGTGAGATTAGAAATCAATTACAGGGAAAAAAACGTAAAAAAACACAAACACATGGAGGGTAAACAATACGTTACTAAATAACCAAGAGATCACCAAAGAAATCAAAAAATACCTAGAGACAAATGACAATGAAAACACAATGGTCCAAAACCTATGGGATGCAGCAAAAGCAGTTCTAAGAGGGAAGTTGATAGCACTGCAATTCTACCTCAAGAAACAAGAAAAATCTCCAATAAACAATCTAACCTTACACCTAAAGGAACTAGAGAAAGAAGAGCAAACAAAACCCAAAGTTATCAGAAGGAAAGAAATCATAAAGATCAGAGCAGAAATAAATGAAATAGAAACAAAGACAACAAAGCAAAGATCAATAAAACAAAGCTGGTTCTTTGAGAAGATAAACAAAATTGATAAACCATTAGCCAGACTCATCAAGAAAAAGAGGGAAAGGACTCAAATCAATAAAATTAGAAATGAAAAAGGAGAAGTTACAACAGACACCGCAGAAATACAAAGCATCCTAAGAGACTACTACAAGGAACTCTATACCAATAAAATGGACAACCTGGAAGAAATGGACAAATTCTTAGAAAGGTATAACCTTCCAGGACTGAACCAGGAAGAAACAGAAAATATGAACAGACCAATCACAAGTAATGAAATTGAAATTGTGATTAAGTATCTTCCAACAAACAAAAGTCCAGGACCAGATGGCTTCACAGGTGAATTCTATCAAACATTTAGAAAGAGCTAACACCCATCCTTCTCAAGCTCTTCCAAAAATTGCAGAGGAAGGAACACTCCCAAACTCATTCTATGAGGCCACCATCACCCTGATACCAAAACCAGACAAGGATACTACAAAAAAAAAATTACAGACCAATATCACTGATGAATATAGATGCAAAAATCCTCAACAAAATACTAGCAAAGAGAATCCAACAACACATTAAAAGGATCACACACCATGATTAAGGGAATTTATCCCAGGGATGTAAGGATTCTTCAATATAGGAAAAACAATCAATATAATACACCATATTAACAAACTGAAGAATAAAAAGCATATGATCATCTCAGTAGATGCAGAAAAAAGTTATGACAAAATTCAACACCCACTTATGATAAAAGCTCTCCAGAAAGTGGGCATAGAGGGAAGCCACCTCAACATAATAAAGGCCCTATATGACAAACCCACAGCAAACATCATTCTTAATGGTGAAAAACAGAAAGCATTTCCTCTAAGTTCAGGAACAAGACAAGGATGTCCACTCTCACCGCTGTTATTCAACATAGTTCTGGAAGTCCTAGCCCCGGCAATCAGAGAAGTAAAAGAAATAAAAGGAATACAAGTTTACGGTAAAGAAGAAGTAAAACTGTCACTGTTTTCAGATGACATGATACTATACATAGAGGATCCTAAAGATGCCACCAGAAAACTAATGGAGATAATCAATGAATTTGGTAAAGTTGTAGGATGCAAAATTAATGCACAGAAATCTCGCATTCCTAAACACTAATGATGAAGAATCTGAAAGAGAAATTAAGGAAACACTCCCATTTACCATTTCAACAAAAATAATATCGAGGAATAAACCTACCTAAGGAGACAAAAGACCTGTATGCAGAGAATTATAAGACAATGATGAAAGAAATTAAAGATGATACAAACAGAGGATGAGATATACTGTTTTCTTGGATTAAAAGAATCAACATTGTGAAAATGACTATACTACTCAAAGCAATCTACAGATTCAATGCAATCCCTATCAAATTACCAATAGCATTTTTTACACAACTAGAACAAAAAAACTTAAAATTTGTATGGAGACATAAAAGACTCCAAATAGCCAAAGTAGTCTGGAGGGAAAAAAACGGAGCTGGAGCAATAAGACTCCCTGACTTCAGACTATACTACAAAGCTACAGTAATCAAGACAATATGGTACTGGCACAAAAACAGAGATATAGTTCAATGGAACAGGATAGAAAACAGATAAGTCCACACACCTATGGTCAACTAATCTATGACAAAGGAGGCAAGGGTATACAATGGAGAAAAGAGAGTCTCTTCAGTAAGTGGTGCTGAGAAAACTGGACAGCTACATGTAAAAGAATGAAATTAGAACTCTCCCTAACCCCATACACAAAAATAAACTCAAAATGGATTACAGACCTAAATAAAGACAGGACACTATAAAACTCTTAGAGGAAAACATAGGAAGAACACTCTTTGACATAAATCACAGCAAGATCTTTTCTGATCCACCTCCTAGAGTAATGGAAATAAAAACAAAAATAAACGGATGGGACCTAATGAAACTTAAAAGGTTTTGCAAAGCAGAAGAAACTACAAACAAGTCAAGAAGACAACCCTGAGAATGGGAGAAAATATTTGCAAACGAATCAACAGACAAAGGATTAATCTCCAAAATATATAAACAGCTCATGCAGCTCAATATCAAAAAAACAAAGAACCAAATCCAAAAATGGGCAGAAGACCTAAATAGACATTTCTCTAAAGAAGACATACAGATGGCCAAGAAGCACATGAAAAGCTGCTCAACATCACTAATCATTAGAGAATTGCAAATGAAAACTACAATGAGGTATCACCTCACACCAGTCAGAATGGGCATCATCAGAAATTCTACAAACAACAAATGCTGGAGAGGGTGTGGAGAAAAGGGAGCCCTCTTGCACTGTTGGTGGGAATGTAAACTCATACAGCCACTATGGAGAACAGTATGGAGGTTCCTTAAAAAACTCAAAATAGAATTACCATATGACCCAGCAATCCCACTACTTGGCATATACCCAGAGAAAACCATAATTCAAAAAGAGTCATGTACCGTAATGTTCACTGCTGCTCTATTTACAATAGCCAGGTCATGGAAACAACCTAAATGCCCATCGACAGACCAATGGATAAAGAATATGTGGTATATATATACAATGGAATATTACTCAGCCATAAAAAGGAATGAAATTGGGTCATTTGTAGAGACATGGATGAATCTAGAGACTATCATACAGAATGAAGTAAGTCAGAAAGAGAAAAACAAATATTGTGTATTAATGCATATATGTGGAACCTAGAAAAATGGTACAGATGAACCAGTTTTCAGGGCAGAAATTCAGACACTGATGTAGAGAACAAACGTATGGACACCAAGTGGGGAAAGCGGTGAGGGGAGGTGGGGAGGGGGGCAGTGGTGCTGTGATGAACTGGGAGTTTGGGATTGACATATATATACTAATATGTATAAAATGGATAACTAATAAGAACCTGCTGTACAAAAAAAATAAAATTCAGGGCTTCCCTGGTGGCGCAGTGGCTGAGAGTCCGCCTGCCGGTGCAGGGTACGTAGGTTTGTGCCCTGGTCCAGGAAGATCCCACATGCCACAGAGCGGCTAGGCCCACGAGCCATGGCTGATGAGCCTGCGTGTCCGGAGCCTGTGCTCCGCAATGGGAGAGGCCACAACAGTGAGAGGCCTGCATACCACAAAAAAAATTTTTAAATAAAAAAATAAAATTCAAAAAATATAAAGACATAAAAATTAAAAATAAATAAATAAATAAATAATAGTATCCAGCCACAAAAAGTAAATAAATAAACTATACTCTGCTAAAATTAAAAAAAAATAAAAATAAAAAGGAATAGTTCTTGTTTTTCTCCATTTTGCAAGAGAAATATCCCCTGAACATATATAAATTCTAACAAATTATTCCTCTGCTGTTTTAACTATCCACATTCTATAATTCTTTTCCTGTGTATTATCCTTTTTTCATACCTTATCTCTTTCTAACAAACACACACTTGCACAAACAAAAAGGCAAAAAGGCTTTTGAAGATCCTTTATTTTTTCCCTTTTCCTATAATTATTTCAAATAAGATTAGTTCAGTTGCCCTTTTTCTCATTGTGTTGGCCATTTGTCTCTGTGACTGACCAGCAAATTAGGTGCAGGAAGTTACAGAATACATTTGCTTTGTTTCTCACTTTTCTTTAGAATGATGAACAGTGAAAAGCCAGAAATAACAGCAAGAATCTCTAGAAATTATATATGATAAAAAAAGGAATGGTGTACATAAATATGTGTCTGTGCTGGGGGATTTTGAGGGTACAGAGAAGGAGTTTCAAACGGTGTGCAACAGAAAAGGGGGTTATGGAAAAGTAAGAGCATGGGGACAGAAGTTGCAGTAAGGAAATCATTCGAGGTGAGCCAGAATTTTGTAGACAATACCAGAAGAACAGCCCCCATTTTTTGGATGGTCCTTACTGTTTGGAATGCCTTCTTCAAAACTTTCTACATCTTGCTCTAGTGTCTCTGAAAAGCTGGGTTGATGGCACCCCAAGCATCCGATGCCCAGATTTTGACCTGCAAGGACCTTCCTCTGTATTTCCATTTTATGGGGTTTCTTTGACCTACCAAAACTGGGTCCTTTAGATGACCCAAGAAGCTCTAGGATTTACAACTATGGGGTCATCCAAGGGTCCTCTGACCAGGTTACCATGTCCTGGTTCCAGGAAGGCAGTCTAGCAAGTAAACTGCTCCCTCTGGCTAGTTAAGTTAGTTTCTCTAATGGGATCACATGAGATTAGGCTGTGACATTGGTGTGGACATGCTGACTTGGGGTGACTATCAGTCTCATCAAAGAAGAAGCTCAGGACTCTGAACTACCACCACAGAAACTACCACCACATGGGCTTAAGCCTTATGTGGGTCCAGGCACTGGATTTGCCCCTGTGTTCCAAGAACAATACCACCTTGAGTCTATAGTATCCAAGGGTTTTAGAGGTGATCACAGGCACACTTTACCCTGTGTCCCCTCCAATCCAACACTAGCATCTATCTATCCCTCATCAACCTTTACATGTGTTGGTTGGTCTTCCAAGAGCTGTCACTATTTCTTTTTGTGACTTTCTAGACCATTGTTTCATAATGCCAATGGAGCTTTAGATCAATATCCTCTCTTACTTTCTGTTTATGTGGTGACTTTGTGCTCTCCTGGGTTATTCTAAAGACTTTCCAGATAAGGGAAGGACACTCCTTGTGTGAATATGACCACTCTTCTCACTCTATCTGCAGACGCTTTACCTGTACTCCCAGCTGGTGGTGGTATATGAAAACAGATCACATTTTAAGGATGTGATCACAGCCTCAAGATTCTATGATTGAAAGATGTTATTCTACTTGATACTTGGTTGTCTTCAAAACAACACAGTAATATACATGGGAAGTATGATGGATGGTGCACTGTTATGAATAATGATGCAACCAGCACTAAATAAATGGTATTAGGGAACTGTGGTAGCAAGATCTATATTGTTTCAATACAAACAGATTCGGAAAAGTATGATATTGTGAGTAATAACAGTGTTGCTACCTTTTTCTCATGCTGAGAGATATGGAATTAGCCAACTATGACACAGTGAAAAGGAAAGAACATGGAGAGATGGCTCCTGGATCTGAGCACAGAGGGACTGCACGTGGACACTACAAAGAATCTGCACTTGCACTGATTGAATGGTAAACAAATACTTAATACCTCTTCTCTACCGTTACTCTAAATCTTCACCAGTAAATCACTAAGCCTCACATAGGCCCATAATTTTTAATACATTTTTAATCAAATTCTTATGTCAAAGTGTTTAATACACAGCAAAAAATATTTTGCCAGGATCGTGGTTACACTGAGGGCAGTCCTACTTCACTAGGTTCTGTCTGGTGATCCATTAGATACCTAGAGGTACATAGGGCACAATCATACTTTAAAAATGGCAAGAGGGCTTCCCTGGTGGCGCAGTGGTTGAGAGTCCGCCTGCCGATGGCGGGGACGTGGGTTCGTGCCCCGGTCCGGGAAGATCCCATATGCCGTGGAGTGGCTGGGCCCATGAGACATGGCCGCTGAGCCTGCGCGTCCAGAGCCTGTGCTCCGCAACAGAAAAGACCACAACAGTGAGAGGCCCGCGTACCGCAAAAAAAAATTTTTAAAAATTTTAAAAAAATAAATAATAATAATAAAAATGGCAAGAGTATTTGAAACACTGTCGATAAAAATTATGTTTTTCCCAAAAGAAAGAGGAAAGCACATTCTTTTCCTAATTATGGGGAGAGATGAGTAAGAGAGACAGGAGATCATCAAAAAAATAAAAAAGAGAGATCATAACAGTATATTTATTTGGTTATTTCTCTCTCATTTCAAGCATTCAAACAAATATTATGGTTATAAAGCTAGCCATAATTCTTGAGAGTTTGAATACATTTGCTTATTATAGACTAAGTCCACATGTTTGAACAGATGGAATTTAATGTATTTCTTCAAACTACAGATATTATTGAAGGACCACATAAAGTACCAGATATACAAATATGAATAAGCTTTGAGCCTATTCTCTAATTGAGTGGAAGAGAAAAACAGGTAAACAAATAATTATGTAATGTGTTTTGAGAACAAATATAAAAGAGAAACTAATCTATTTGGGGAAACAGGAGCAAATATTATGTGAGATAATTTTTGCACAATCTTACAAGATTAACAGGAGTTTTTAGGGACATAGGCAACAGAAGTCTAATTCAGGATGATGGACATGTTTGCAAATATTAACACTGACTCTGTATTTCTATTTCCCTTACTCTCTAACTTAGATTCCTGAGATGGGGAATATTTCTCATTAAACTTTAACCTCTGTAGTTTAACATAACTGAAGTATTTTTAATTGGTATATTTTTAGGCATATTTCTCAAATTTCCTGACTGTTACACAGAGTATTATACACAATATATATATCAGCGAGTCCTTGATGTGTTGGTAAATTAATTCTGAACCCCAATTCCACATCCTATGAAAGTCAAAGTTGATGTGAATTGCTAGTTTGACCTCTTAGGGTCCCTTGGCCTTGGTCCGATCCCTGTTTCCATGCATGCTATATCACTTATGTACCATACTGAGGAAGGTGTGAAACTGGGCCCCTTTCCCAGTGTCTTAAGAATCCACTCTTATATCTTGGCACATTCAAATCTTCATGCTCTTAGGATCTCACCCTCCTAATTATTCATGTGGAATTATGAAGAAAACGAAAGGAAGGAAGGAAGGGAGGGAGGGGAGGGAGGGAGGGAGGGAGGGAGGGACTTTTACTGTGAAGCCAGCACAATAGTTTTCTTATTTCCTCACTCAAGACAAATTGATGATTTGAATTCTCTAAACTGTGAGACTTTTGCTTTACTTTGTTTTTATTTTAAAATAGGCTACATCTTACTGAAGTATTTGCATGTGTATGTGTGCATGTGTATGTGTGTGCCGTGTTTTCTCTATAAGACTCCCACAGTGACATCCAAAACCCATGTGCCCAACCATTTAAGTGATTTCTTTAATAATACAGGAAGAATAATTCCTGAATTAGGATATTCTTAGCACATTGTTCCACTGTGTACATTATAAATGTAAAGCAGGCACCAGTGCTGTCTCTCCACAGGGAGAATTTATGACATGGTACTATTATAAACCCAAGGATTTTATAGTTTTTCATTTTATGGTCTGCTCTGCCCAAAATGACCTAAGGTATAATTTTCCTCCCACTGATAGATGCCATCTACAAAGTGCCACTGCTATTGAAGGGCTGGGCTGAGCCAGTAAGGAAATAATTCTCACCTTTATGTCTTTTGCTTCTAAGCCCAGGTGGTAATGAAAGGGTGGTACATCAGTAAAAGGTTATTCATTAAGTACCCTGAAGTGTGTTTGTAAGTACAGGGAACCAGAAAGACTCATTCTAAGAACAGTTCTGACCACAACTTTTGGTCCTTTGAATCAATTACCAGAGGTGGTCTCCATGAATGCTCCCAGAGCAAGTGAATTGTCTAAGGGGAAAAAAAGTGAATCTCTAAGTAGCTTTTATAGTCTATGTGGTCTCTGAAGCCATTAAGCACATCATCATGCATGAGGCCGAGTGCCTGCTTATCTCCTCCAAATACATTTCATCTGTATTTCACCTTGGTAATACATATTAAAAAGAGCTCCAGGGGGGGCTTCCCTGGTGGCGCAGTGGTTGAGAGTCTGCCTGCCAATGCAGGGGACGCGGGTTCGTGCCCCGGTCCGGGAAGATACCACATGCCACAGGGAGGCTGGGCCCGTGAGCTATGGCCACTGAGCCTGCGCGTACAGAGCCTGTGCTCCTGCAACGGGAGAGGCCACAGCAGTGAGAGGCCCGCGTACCGCAAAAGAAAAAAAAAAAAAAGAGCTCCAGGGAAAATGCACATGAATTTGGAAGAACTGACTTATATCTGCTTATGAATAAAATAAACCACTGGTGATACAGTGTATCTCAATTCAATCAGTGTATTTGAGTTTCAATTCAATCAGTATGATGCTAGGTCAAGATTCATAAGTCTTTAGTCGGGCCTTCAATCATTATCAGATGACTCAATACAATAGTTTTCATGTACAAAACCATTTGCAAGCATGATATTAATTGTAAGTTGATCCACCCCACCAATATACTGAAGCCATCCCAATTCTTCCCACTTCCCTAATTGTTTCATGTTTCTCAACTGTTGCATTTTTTGAAATGTTTTAGTTATTTGTCCCCGATTATACTGATCTCATCTTTTTTTTTTTTTATACACAGTGTGTTGATGCTCCCATTTATATTATCCCATTGGCTTATTATGTTCTCCAGGATAAGCATTATGTCTTCTTCTTTGCATAACCCCACAATGCCGTAAGGAAGGGTTAAGTACACTCCAGGAGCAAAAACTGATATTGATAAGCAGTTGCCTTAAGCCTCACAAAAAGTGAAAGTCACACCCACAGAAGTAAACACTTGAAAGTTTTGCCTGAATTGACTACCTAATTTAGTCACACAAGTAGTTATGGAAGATAAGAAAGGAGGTTTACTTTAAGTAAACAATGTTTTTCTATAGGCCACATGTGCTTAAAGGTATGATGATATATTCGATTGGCTCTAGTTGGAACATATTTTCACCACTTGAAAAAGAGGAGAGTTAGAAATGTACTGGTCACTTTATTTTTATGTTATTGAAAAGTGGAGACCAGTGTGCAAAAGCTAGTACTTTAGATGCTCAGGTGCCAACCAGCAGATGTCTACTAGGTCTGCAGTCAGTTGTGAGGAATTTAAGAGACCTGCCTCTTAAGGAGAGAGCAGAGAGCAAGTCAAAGCCTCCCTGGATAGAGCACAGTCTGATACATGATCCAAGGAGAATAAAACTTTCCTTTTTGTTTTTATTTTTTCTACAGTATGAGTAGGCATTCATTAATCTAAACTTGAATTCTAAACAATGAAACAAAATAAGTATTGCATTTTACTCATCCTATGGATAGAAGAGTACATTCTCCTCAGCACCAAGTTAGCTGTGCGTGCTAAGACTTTCTGCCCCGTTTTGATGAGGTGAACGTTTAACCAGATCGTTCAACTCAAATGGAGAGAAACTACTCCGGTAGGCAGTCCTCTCTACCAGTATGTTGACTGATATAATAAAAATGCACAATTTGTCCTCAATAATTTTCTAACCCTAGCTCGTCATAGGTCCTGCTTGCTTTTCAGTCACCTTTTCAATTGGACGACCCAAAAAAGAAGCTAGAAATGAGGAGACTTCTTAGTTCTGATAAATCCATACTCTCCTGATAAGCAAAGAAGAATGCATCAACATTATTCCACTCTCATCCAATTCCAGTTCTCAGCTATCCTAGAACAGTAGCAACAGAATATCTCTTTCAGAAGTAATATGCCACATAGATTAAACTCTCAGACTCTGGAAGAGGCAAGCTGGTGTTCAAGTACACATACATGTCTGACGTGTAGAGGGCGCTCAGCCAGTGTTAATTCTCCTAATTGTATTACCTTAATACAGAAAAAATATATGAAAATTCTTATTAGGCTCTGTGCTTTTATACAGCAGAGATAGTGATATATTTGTTGGTGTGTGACAAGCAGCTACTGTTACTTTCTTCTTATTATCCCTTTCTGTCTTGGTAATAAGAAACCTGATTAAAATACTGGGCATACTTTAAGCTAAAGTATCCAGGCTTGTGAATTTTTAAGTATGGTCCATGAATTGTACGTGGAAATGTCATGTGACACTATTGGAAATTATCCTTAGAGGAAAAAGACATAACCTTCTTCATTCTCTTCCCCCATCCTCTTGCTTGGAGCTTCGATATAATGGCTGGTACTCTTACCACTATTTCAGATCATGAGGATAAGATGCAGATCAGAGAACTGCAAGAGTCCATGAAAATTCTGTGGAGATGCCATACAAACCCTGTATTGCTTAATTACAAATCCATTTTATATAATGAAAAAATAAAATATAATCTTACCTATTATGTGATAAAGGAATAAACATCTGTCTTTTCTGAGTCACTCTTATTTTGTTCTTTTTGTTATTCCATTACGTGCAAATTTAATCCTAAAGATTACCCTATACATTTCCAAATTATTCTTTCCTGGGAGTGGAACCTGGGAGACACCCAATAATAAATTTTAGAGGAAGAAAATATCTGTAACTGTTAGTGAATTTTGATAATTTTTCAAAATTAAAATAATTAAATCTGTTAAAAATGTAAAGGGAATTTTTTATGAATATGGCATTTTCATTCTTTTGAAATAGCAATACATGTTACTCATGGATTTCTTTAAAAACTGGGCAAAACATAGAAGAAAAAAAATCAACCATAAGCCCATCATATTTTTATATATATTTACTGATTTTCTCTGTTTGCTCATCTTTAGAGAAGATGTGTGTCTGACCAGGATTAGAAGTTAAGGTATGTTTGTCAGAGATCACAGTCACTCAATTTTTTTCAAGCCCAGATGAAGGTACAAGAAATTACATTAAATTTACTTTAGCTTTTTTTTTCCCCCACCAAATTAGATACTCATTAGTATTGAGAGAATAGAAAAAGAATGTTAAGCAGACTCATTCTTCGTGTGAAGTTTAACTCATATTTCTAAGAGTTAAATCTCCTTGCTTGCTATGATAGCCTAAAGTTTAGGTAGGAGCGTTACCCCTTCTTGAACTGGCCTTTTAAAGAGCTATTTTGCCAAGGCTATTGCTTATTTAAAATGCTTTCCATAACAAGTGGAAGTCAAAAATCCTGATGTGGGGCTTCCCTGGTGGCACAGTGGTTGAGAGTCCGCCTGCCGATGCAGGGGACACGGGTTCGTGCCCCGGTCCGGGAAGATCCCACATGCCGCGGAGCGGTTGGGCCCGTGAGCCATGGCCGCTGAGCCTGCGCTCCGCAACGGGAGAGGCCACAACAGTGAGAGGCCCGCGTACCGCAAAAAAAAAAAAAAAAAAAAAAAAAAAAATGGACTCAAGCTATCTTCTGTTAAACAACAAAATTCAACTGAGTAAACTTCAGAGATCTAATTGGCTTAATTGAATGATTCATTCAATGACTGTACCTGCTTATTAGTAATAAGAAAATTTATCTTATTAATTTCAATCTAATCTTATCCTGATAACATACACAATTCTTTTCTCAAAGTTACTTTTCACAAACCTTTAATCACTTTCTGGATCCATATTAATTTGTCACTTATTTTCCCCATACATAAGCAACCAGCTCTAGGACAGAATTATTCTCCTTTTTTTCTTCAACAAAAATATCTCCAGTCTTTATACCTTCTCTCGCCGGCAACACATATGCTACTTGATTTACGCACTGAAATGCTTCCCTTGTCATTTTTAGTAGCTTTAATTACATATTGCAATTTTTAACCCATAAAAGACCTTACCAAAACCAAGAAACAAGTAACTGGACTGTTATACCAACATTTTCTGACTGGCAAACTTAAGAACATATTCCATAACCTCTAAAAACATACATTTTTCTCATAGTACAATTTCTCTTTAATGTGCTACAAGATGTGTGTTTAATAAACTGAAACCCTCTTTCCACTTTTATTTCCCCCCTTGGCTTGAAGTTTTTTTAATTAACCCAAGGCTGAAGTCTCAGGCAAAGTGGGCTATGTTTGTATTTCAAGGACATGACAAGAGTTAACTTCAAGCTTTCTCTTAGGCATATTTTTATTCTCTCAGGGTCACAGTTCTGAAAACAGTATTTTATCAAGCTAGCTTTCTCTAACTGTATATCAAAAAAAAAAAACAGTTTTGGAGTTTCAAAAGAGTTTCATCTTAAACAATTTTCTCTGGAGTCTGAAGAATACTGGTGCCATACATTGTTTAAAAAAATCATCTTTTCCTTTAGTCATAATCTCATAGATAACATTTTTCTAATGAATTAAACCTGAATTTTCCATTTTACAAAAGACAACAAAGATATCAATCACACAAATGGAATATACACTCACACAGGAGAAGACAGAACTGTCACAAATCCTACAAGAGGACAACCAATATGGAGTCCCAAACAAACACTTCCTCAACACAAATGGTCCTCGACGTCAGACACATACCAGAACAAATTGGCAAGATGCCCAAATAGCACTTTATGGTCAAAAACAGCCCTCAATGGCAGGCAGACATCAGAACCAATTGGCAAAATGCCCAAATAGCACATTGAGCTCCAAAGAGAAGTTTGCCCGGGTGCACACCCGTGGACTTACTCGGTCTTGGAGTTGGTCAGCTCGTCAAGATGCATGTTTCTGTTCCACCAAGGAAAAGCATAACTTGACAGCCAGTGCAGAAGAGGGGAGAAACAGGGAGGATCCCAGAAACAAATGGTTTCACCAGCTGCTAGGAACATCCCCCAAAATCCCCCTCTCGGGGTCAGCTCGCCATGAGCAAGCAGCTCGCTCGGTGTGTAGTCATAGCCAAAGGCTCTACTTGGGAAAACCCCGGGGAGCCAGATATTACGAGAGTGAGAGCACAGCCTCATGTTGGGCGCCAAAAAACTGGTTCAGCTGCTTGCCGCTCAAAAGCCAAAAAAGAGGCAAGGTGGATGGAAAGTAAAGTTTGCTTTATTTTGGGAGCCAGCAACTGAGGGTGGAGATAGGAGAGGGCAGATTCCTGTCCAAAGGCTGATTCCTCCCACTGACAATCAGGGCGCAAGAGCTTTTATAGATGGAGGGAGGGGGCTACATGCAGAAACAGCACAGTCAGCTCTGACAGTCCTCTTGAAATTAGTCATGCAGTGGTCTGATCAGCATCATCTTGATTGTTTTAAGTACAGTTAGTCTCTAGTTCCAGGGTCAGTTTGTTCCCATTTCTTTGAGGCCCATTCTCAGAGTCATGGCTATAGTCTGGTCATCATGGACTTAACTTCTTCTACCTGGTGGGGGTTTCAGTATCTATAAGACTGCTCAAGGGATATGGCTCAGAATATTATGTATAGCTCCTGAGGAGGAACTAAAGGTCCTTGACTTTGCTTAATGTCTAAACTATTATTATTTGGTCTCGTTTGTTTACCTTTGTTTCTGCATTTTCTTACTTCTCTGATTAAACTTATTCTTTGGCTAAAGTTTTTCCACAGACAAGAGACAAGCTGAGGACATGGGGAGGAAGGACCATAGGGTCCTGTTCTGTTTCACTCTGACACAGTATCTCAGTTCCCATGGTAACTTTATTTTAGCAACACAAAAAAAACAGGCATAAAATAATGTCAGTTGAATTGCCGAAGTCTGCACCAGCTTCAACCAATTTTTACCAAAATATACTTTCTCCCAGTTCAAGGATGAATTGGGAGATTGGGATTGACATATATACACTAATATGTATAAAACAGATAACTAATAAGAACCTGCTATATTAAAAAATAAATAAAATTCAAAAAAATTAACTCGAAAAAATATGTTCTACTGTATCTAGAAGAACCAGACTTTTTATATTTATATATAATATAAATTATAATATAAGCAATATATAATATACATTAGACATATTTTTCTCCTGTCAATGACAACCTTATTAATTCAACCAATAGTCAAATTCTTACACTATGTATTAATTTTTCTCATTTATCTCTTATACTTTGTCATAAGTCTCGTCAATTTTTCTGTAAAGTATTAGTAGTGCTTATTCTTTTCATTTTTGCCACTACCCAACTTGTCTAAACCCATATCAATGTATGCCTGGATATCTGTGATAAACCAGCTAGCTGCATTCCCAAAATCCAGGTTAAATTGCCATATCTCCCACCCTAAATGATTTTTGCACATCAATGACAAATAAAGCTAATGGTCTCCCCCAATACTGAAGTTGTTTATAATTTTAAAAATCTTTGAGAGTTTACTCATTTAAAACTCTTCAAGTGCTTTATTTTTTAAACATGTACCGATTGTTTTGAACTTAGGTACCTGATGCTTTAGATGCAAAAAGATAGCAATGTCAGTCAAGCTGTCCTACTCCTCTCTCTCACCCACAGGTACCTCTGAAGAACTCTCTCCTTAAAGATATCTGTTTACCAAATGGGCACATGCTCTCACCAATTCCTCTGCAGTATAGGCCATGTCTCTCTGGGTGATCTTTAAGCACTACTACGGAAACAGTTGACTTGGCTCCCTACTGACCATCACCATAGGATGAGCAAAGTAGAAGTACCATTTAAAGAAGATAACATTTGGGAAATGAACTGACAATATTTATTGATTGACCTCCAGCTTCCTTGTTACACCTGGGTAACACTTTAAAGTATAATTAGCTATTTTCCCCCATCTTGCTGCTTATTTCATACCACTAAAAACATATATATCAGGATGAAAGTGATGTTGCATGTCAGTTATCAGTATGTTGGTGTTTTGTTTTTGTTTCTTTTTTTGGTCGTGAAAGGCAATTCCCTAAAGGTCATAGCTTCCTGAGCTAGGAGTTAAGAAAAGTTTATTTGAGACCAACTTTTGGTACTAACTGGTAGTTAGAATTTACAAAAATTGGTGTTTATGCCTCAGTTATTTCCCGATAATATTAAATGGTTTAGCTTACTTTTATATTTTCCGTGTTGATCTTTCTACTGCTTTTGAAAACTCATTCAGTTTGACAGTTTAGTTTCAAACATTTAACAGGCAACACAGTAGACAGACACGAAGGAGTCCCACTTGATCCCATCTTCTAGTGTTCAAAAGTCTTTCTGTTAACGCTTCCCCTTGGGTGTAGACAGAACCTGTGACTTGCTTCTAACCAAAAGAATATGGTAAAGGCAACTGGATGTGTTGCTTCACTCTTCTTAAAAGAGTTGCTCTAGATGCTCTTCTTGCTGCTTGCTAAAGTTAGCAGCCATGGTTCCCACCATGGTTAGCAGCCATGGTTCCTGTTTACATGGCTGGGAACTGTGAATGATTCTAGCAACCACAAGCAGTCTCTAGGAACTCGGAGACTTCTAGGAACTCAGCTGGCTCCCAGCCAAATGCAAGAAGCTGGGGCCTTCACAGCCACAGCCACAGCCACAGCCACAGCCACAGCCACAGCCACAGCCATGAGGAAACTGATTCTGTCGAACACCTGAGTAAGCTTGGAAACTTGGAAGCATGGAAGAGGCTTCCTCATCCAAGCCTCCAGAGGATAATGCAGTCCAGCTGACATTATTTTTATTTTTATTTTTTTTTGCGTTACGCGGGCCTCTCACTGTTGCGGCCTCTCCCGTTGCAGAGCACAGGCTCCGGACATGCAGGCTCAGCGGCCATGGCTCACCAGCCCAGCCGCTCCACGGCATGTGGGATCTTCCCGGACCGGGGCACGAACCCGTGTCCCCTGCATCGGCAGGCGGACTCTCAACCACTGCGCCACCAGGGAAGCCCCCAGCTGGCATTTTGATTGCAACCTTACAGAGGACTCAACGAAGCTGTGCTCAAAACTGCTGATCCACGGAATCTGTGAGATCATAAATATATGCTGTTTTGAGCTGCTAAGTTAGTGGAAACTTTTGCACAGAAACAGAAAATTAATGAGACATAGATTTCTTGATTTTTTCCTAGTCTTCTACATGTTAGCATTTGGCATCCATTAGCCATCCAATTGCTCAAGTCATCATTTTCATTACCCTGGACATCTAATCTATGAGAAAGGTTTCAGCTCTGCCTGCCAACATATATCCTGTATCTGTCCCTTTCTCATTGTCTCTTCTCCTACTGGCCTACTTCTATCCTAAGCCACTATCATCTCTCACTATTACACTGTCTTTTAACTGATTTCCTTTGTTGCACTCTTGCTCCTTTTTAATCGATTTTCCACATACAAGTCAGAATGATGTGTGAGACAGACTGTCATTTCACAACATAAATCCTCTAATGGCTCCTTCCCCTTGTATTTTTAATAAAATCTTAAAACTAGCATTGTCTGTATATCTTGAACACTGCCTTCAATTGTTACAGCGTCTCATATCACTACCCCTCTCACTGTTTAAGCTCCAGCCAGTGGCTCACTTTCTGTTCCTCCAGAAAATTAAGTCTGCTGCTGTCTTAGCATTTATTTTACACTTGATTCTTTCTCTTTCTATACTATTCCAGTGATTGGCATTTTCTTCTCATCCTAGTCTTGGTTCAGTTGTTACCTTTTCAGTGTGACCTTTCCTAACTCTATAATCTAATTATCTCAGCAATTCCTATAACAGTACCCTAATTTTATATTCTTAAGCCACATATTACTTTCTGATATTATCTTAATTATTATTTTGCTTTTAAGTTTATTATCTACCTCTCCTACCAGAATATAACCTCCCTGTGAGCAGGGATCTTCTCACTCCTATGCATCACTGGTTTTTTACACCCACTGCATTACCTGATACATATTAGGTATATAAATAGTATTTAAGTGTGTGAAGGAATCAGTACTTTTATAAACCTTATTTTTTTCATATTCTCCAAGAGACATCACTGAAACAGAGTAGCTCAGCTTGAAGATATATGGGATCCCAAAGTTCCACCTACCCAGAAGAAAGTCTGAAAACTACTGGATTATATGGTGTTTAAAATAAATCTTAGACTGCATGCCCTAGAAAGTAGTTCCTGAGGCAAGGAGTGAAACAGCTGACGATTAATTTAAGAATTGCAAACCCAGGGCAGCAAGAATGAGGATTAAAGAAAATGAGGGAAGAAAAAATGTAAAGTGATGCAAAGTGATGCAATACTACATTGACTATTGGTTCACAGATAACCAGGAAGAAACAAAGTGTATCCCTCATCTTGTGCATCCACGTAACACAAGAGAACTCTCAAAGGGCTACAGGAAGAAATCATGACTTGGGAAAGAAAAGAAGTCCACGGAACAGAAAAGAAGAAAGAATGTATTTTATCTCTCCGCTTCCCTACTTTTTCCTCTTTTCTAGTGGTCAAAGTTAACACCCCATAGGTATTTAACTCCCTTACCCTTCTGGATGGTGCCATCAAGTTCCTTTCTGCCTCTTAGCCTTGGCATATATCCTGCCCTGTGGTGTGGCATTTTATTCTAGCCTGGTAGTGATAAAGTGAACCATAAAGCTTGTGCTTGCAGCAGGTCAGCCCAGCTAAGTGGCAGTGGCCTGCCTCACACTCCCAGTGTTGATTAGCCCCAGAGGTTGAAGCTCAGCCTGTCCAGGAGATAGGGAAAGCTGCCGAGGGAATCTGAGATGGCACCAAAATATTTATGAATGATGTAGAATCGCATGTCTTAAAAAATTATTCTTCTTAACACATAATAATATATTCAATTCCTGAGCAGAGAGAATTTTGCAATTCATTTTGTTATGAGTACATCTTCATTCATCATCTCTTCGCAACTTCAAATCATTCTCTCTTCCTGTAATGCCATTCCTTGTTTTGTTTTTTTAATCTTTATTGGAGTATAATTGCTTTACAATGTTGTGTTAGTTTCTGCTATATAATGACATGAATCAGCTATATGTATACATATATCCCCATATCTCCTCCCTCTTGTGTCTCCCTCCCACCCTCCTTATGCCACCCCACTAGGTGGTCACAAAATACCGAACTGATCTCCCTGTGCTATGCGGCTGCTTCCCACTAGCTATCTACTTTACATTTGGTAGCATATATATGTCATTGCTACTCTCTCACTTTATCCCTTCCCCCTCCACATGTCCTCAAGTCCATTCTCTACATCTGCATCTTTATTCTTGTCCTGCCCCTAGGTTCATGAGAACCGTGTTTTTTTTTGTTGTTTTTTTTTTAGGTTCCATATATATGTGTTAACATACAGTATTTGTTTTTCTTTCAGACTTACTTCACTCTGTAGAACACTCTCTAGGTCCATCCACCTCACTACAAACAACTCAGTTTCATTTCTTTTTATGACTGAGTAATATTCCATTGTATATACGTGCCACATCTTCTTTATCCATTCATCTGTCAGTGGACACATAGGTTGCTTCCATGTCCTGGCTATTGTAAAAAGAGCTGCAGTGAACATTGTGGTACATGACTGTTTTTGAATTATGGTTCTGTCAGGGTATATGCCCAGTAGTGGGATTGCTGGGTCATATGGTAGTTCTGTTTTTAGTTTTTTAAGGAACCTCCATACTCTTCTCCATACTGGCTGTATCAATTTACATTCCCACCAACAGTGCAAGAGTGTACCCTTTTCTCCACACTCTCTCTAGCATTTATTCTTTGTAGATTTTTTGATGATGGCCATTCTGATGGTGTGAGGTGGTAACTCATTGTAGTTTTGATTTGCATTTCTCCAATGATTCGTGATGTTAAGCATCCTTTCATGTGTTTGTTGGCAATCTATATATCTTCTTTGGAGAAATGTCTGTTTAGCTCTTCTGCCCATTTTTGGATTGGGTTGTTTGTTTTTTTGATATTGAGCTGCATAAGCTGCTTGTATATTTTGGAGATTAATCCTTTGTCAGTTGATTCATTTTCAAATATTTTCTCCCACTCTGAGGATTGTCATTTCATCTTGCTTATGGTTTCCTTTGCTGTGCAAAAGCTTTTAAGTTTTATTAGGTCCCATTTGTTTATTTTTGTTATTTCCATTTCTCTAAGATGTGGGTCAAAAGAGGATCTTGCTGTGATTTACTTCATAGTGTTCTGCCTATGTTTTCCTCTAAGAGTTTTATAGTGTCAGGCCTTACATTTAGGTCTTTAATCCATTTTGAGATTATTTTTGTGTATGGTGTTATGGACTGTTCTAATTTCATTCTTTTACATGTAGCTGTCCAGTTTTCCCAGCACCACATGTTGAAGAGACTGTACTTTCTCCATTGTATATTCTTGCCTCCTTTATCAAACATAAGGTGACCATATGTGCATGAGTTTATCTCTGGGCTATCTATCCTGTTCCACTGATCTATCTTTCTGTTTTTGTGCCAGCACCATACTCTCTTGATTACTGTAGCTTTTTAGTATAGTCTGAAGTCAGGGAGCCTGATTCCTCCAGCTCCATTTTTCTTTCTCAAGATTGCTTTGGCTGTTCGGGGCCTTTTGTGCTTCCATACAAATTGTGAAATTTTTTGTTCTAGTTCTGTGAAAAATGCCATTGGTAGTTTGATAGGGATTGCACTGAATCTGTAGGTTGCTGTGTGAGGTACAGTCATTTTCACAATGTTGATTCTTCCAATCCAAGAACATGGTATATCTCTCCATCTGTTTGTATCGTCTTCAATTTCTTTCATCAGTGTCTTACAGTTTGCTGAGCATGGGCCTTTTGTCCCTTAGGTAGGTTTATTCCTAGGTATTTTATTCTTTTTGCTGCAGTGGTAAATGGGAGTGTTTCCTTAATTTCTATTTCTGATTTTTCATCGTTTGTGTATAGGGATGAAAGAGATTTCTGTGCATTAATTTTGTATCCTGATACTTTACCAAATTCATTGATTAGTTCTACTAGTTTTCTGGTAGCTTCTTTAGAATTCTCTATGTATATTATCATGACATCTGCAAACAGTGACAGGTTTACCTCTTCTTTTCCGATTAGGATTCCTTTTATTTCTTTTTCTTCTCTGATTTCTGTGGCTAAAACTTCCAAAACTATGTTGAATAATAGTGGTGAGAGTGGGCAACATTGTCTTGTTCCTGATCTTAGAGGAAATGGTTTCAGTTTTTCACCATTGAGAACGATGCTGGCTGTAGGTTTGTCATATATGGCCTTTATTATGTTGAGCTCAGTTCCCTCTATGCCTACTTTCTGAAGGGTTTTTATCATAAATTGGTGTTGAATTTTGTTGAAAGCTTTTTCTGCATCTACTGAGATCATATGGTTTTTATCCTTCAGTTTGTTAATATGGTGTATCACATTGATTCATTTGTGTATATTGAAGAATCCTTGCATTCCTGGGATAAACCCCACTTGATCATGGTGTATGATCCTTTTAATGTGCTGTTGTATTGTGTGTGCTACTATTTTGTTGGCGATTTTTGCATCTATGTTCATCAGTGATACTGACCTGTAGTTTTCTTTCTTTGTGACATCTTTGTCTGCTTTTTGTATCAGGGTGCTGGTGGCCTCATAGAATGAGCTTGGGAGTGTTCCTCCCTCTGCTACATTTTGGAAGATTTTAAGAAAGATTGGTGTTAGCTCTTCTCTAAATGTTTGATAGAATTCGCCTGTGAAGTCTTCTGCTCCTGGGCTTTTGCTTGTTTGGAGAATTTCAATGCTTGTGATTGATCTGTTTATATTTTCTATTTCTTCCTGATTCAGTCTTGGAAGCCTGTGCTTTTCTAAGAATTTGTCCATTTTTTCCAGGTTGTACATTTTACTGGCATATAGTTGCTTGTAGCAATCTCTCATGATCCCTGTATTTCTTCTGTGTCAGTTGTTACTTTTTTTTCATTTCTAATTCTCTTGAATTGAGTCTTCTCCCTGTTTTTCTTGATGAGTCTGGGTAATGGTTTATCAATTTTGTTTATCTTCTCAAAGAACCAGCTTTTAGTTTTATTGATCTTTGCTATTGTTTCCTTCGTTTCTTTTTCATTTATTTCTGTTGTGATCTGTATGATATCTTTCCTTCTGCTAACTTTGGGTTATTTTTGTTCTTCTTTCTCTAACTGCTTAGGTGTAAGTTTTGGGTTTTTAATTGAGATTTTTCTTGTTTCTTGGGGTAGGATTGTATTGCTATAAATTTCCCACTTAGAACTGCTTTTGCTGCATCCCACAGGTTTTGGGTCATTGTGTTTTCATTGTCATTTATTTCTAGGTATTGTTTGATTTCCTCTTTGATTTCTTCAATGATCTCTTGGTTATTTAGTAGTGTATTGTGTAGCCTCAATGTTTTTGTATTTTTTACAGTTTTTTTTCCTATAATTGATGTCTAGTCTCACAGCATTGTGGTTGGAAAAGATACTTGGTACGATTTCAATTTTCTTAAACTTACCAAGGCTTGATTTGTGACCCAAGATATGATCTATCCTGGAGAATGTTCCATGAGCACTTGAGAAGAAAGTGTATTCTGTTGTTTTTGGATGGAGTGTGCTGTAAGTATCAGTTAAAACCATCTTGTCTACTGTGTCATTTAAAGCTTGTGTTTCCTTATTTATTTTCATTTTGGATGATCTGTCCATTTGTGAAAGTGGGGTTTTAAAGTCCCCTACTATTATTGTGTTACTGTTGATTTCCCCTTTTATGGCTGTTAGCATTTGCCTTACGTATGGAGATGCTCCTATGTTGGGTGCATAAATAATTACTACTGTTATATGTTCTCCTTGGATTGATCCCTTGATCATTATGTAGTGTCCTTCTTGGTCTCTTGCAATAGTCTTTATTTTAAAGTTTATTTTCTCTGATATGAGAATTGCTACTCCAGCTTTCTTTTTTTTTTTTTTTTTTGTGGTATGCGGGCCTCTCACTGTTGTGGCCTCTCCCGTTGCGGAGCACAGGCTCAGCAGCCATGGCTCTCGGGCCCAGCCGCTCCGCGGCATGTGGGACCTTCCCGGACCGGGGCACGAACCCGCGTCCCCTGCATCGGCAGGTGGACTCTCAACCACTGCGCCACCAGGGAAGCCCTCCAGCTTTCTTTTGATTTCCATTTGCATGGAATATCTTTTTCCATCCCCTCACTTTCAGTCTGTATGTGTCCCTAGGTCTGCAGTGGGTCTCTTGTATACAGCATATATATGGGTGTTATTTTTGTATCCATTCAGCCAGTTTATGTCTTTTGGTTGGAGCAATTTAATCCATTTACATTTAAGGTAATGATCAATACGTGGGACACAGTGGTTAAGAATCCACCTGCCAATGTAGGGAACATGGGTTCGTGCCATGGTCCGGGAAGATCCCGCGTGCCATGGAGTAACTAAGCCCGTGCGCCAAAACTCCTGAGCCTGTGCTCCAGAGCCCACGAGCCACAACTACTAAGCCCGTGTGCCACCACCACCAAAGCCCACGCACCTAGAGCCTGTGCTCCGCAACAAGAGCCACTGCAATGAGAATCCCACACACTGCAATGAAGAGTAGACTGGGCACAGCAACGAAGACCCAATGCAGCCAAAAATAAATAAATAAATAAATGAAAGGCTGTTTCTTTAAAAAAATATATATCGATGTGTATGTTCCTATTATCATTTTCTTAATGTTTTGGGTTTGTTATTGTAGGTCTTTTTCTTCTCTTGTGTTTCCTGCCTAGAGCAGTTCCTTTAGCATTTGTTGTAAAGCTGGTTTGGTGGTGCTGAATTCTCTTTAACTTTTGCTTGTCTGTAAAGGTTTTAATTTCTCCATCAAATCTGAATGAGATCCTTGCTGGGTACAGTAATCTTTGTTGTAGGGTTTTCCCTTTCATTACTTTAAATATGTCCTGCCACTCCCTTCTGGCTTGTAGAGTTTTTGCTGAAAGATCAGCTGTTAACCTCATGGGGATTCCCTTGTATGTTATTTGTTGCTTTTCCCTTGCTGCTTTTAATATTTTTTCTTTGCATTTAATTTTTGATAATTTGATTAATATGTATCTTGGTGTGATTCTCCTTGGATTTATCCTTTATGGGACTCTCTGAACTTCTCGGACTTGACTATTTCCTTTCCCATGATAGGGAAGTTTTCAACTATAATCTCTTCAAATAATCTCAGCATGGCCTTTTCAAAATTCTGACAGAAAATGGATCTCTTCCCTTCATCCAGTGTGTTACTAATTCCTCACAAATCTTTCAGGTATATATTTCTCACATTTGCCCCTGCCAATATCCTCAGTCATTTCCATAGTCCTAACTCCCAGTACCTATGAATGTGGCCTTATTTGGAAATAGGTTATTTATGGATGTAATCGAGTGAAGATTAAGTCACATTGGATTGAGGTGTGCCCCAATCCAGTATGACTGGTGTTCTTGTAAGAAAAGGAGAATAGATACACAGCCGCACCGGGAGAATGTCATGATGAGGGAAGCAGAGATCGCACCCAAGGGATGCCCAGGATTAACAGCCACCTCTAGAAACTAGTAAGAAACAAATAGGAATCCTTCACTAGAGCCTTTCGGAGAACACAGTCCTGCCGACACCTTGATTCTGGACTTCTAGCCACCAGAATTCTAAGAGAATATACTTCTGTTGTTTTAAGCCACCGAGTTTGTGATACTTTGAAACCAATAGGAAACCAATACTCCAACTATACTCTGGATATACTCTCCAACTTTCAGCTCTCGTGACCATTTACCACTCTCTAATGGCTACTATGTCTCAAAGGCTCTTCCTGATCTGGTTCCTTGCTTACAACTGAAATCTGACTTACTGCCATGATGCCATATGTAGGTTAACCATGTGAAATGGAGAAGACTTGATCTTTGACTGAAGTGGTTTGTATTCACTGGAAAAATAATCACATAAGGCAGACACAATCACAAGCCTTGTTTATTCCTCTCTTATTTTTTCTTCGTTAAAAATTTTAAAAAGAATTAATATCAAACTACCAGCAACCAGAATCATGAAAATCAGGAACAGACCCTGCTGCATAACAATCAATGGAATATTATTCTGCCGTTAAAAAGAATGAAATAATGCCATTTGCAGCAACATGGATGGACCTGGAGATTAGCATACTAAGTGAAATAAGTCAGACAGAGAGAGACAAATATCATATGATATTGCTTATATGCAGAATCTAAAAAAAATCATACAAATGAACTTATTTACAAAACAGAAACAAAGACTTAGAGAACGAACTTATGGTTACCACGGGGAAAGTGGGGGAAGGATAGATTGGGGGTTTGGGATTGATATATACACACTACTATATTTAAAATAGATAACCAACAAGGACCTACTGTACAGCACAGGGAACTCTGCTCAATATTCTGCAATAACCTAAATGGGAAAAAAATTTGGAAAAGAACAGATACTTTATATGTGTGACTGATTCACTTTGCTGTACACCTGAAACTAACACACTGATAATCAACTATACTCCAATATAAAATAAAAATTCTTTTAAAAATCATGTAAAGTCAAAACAGGGCAGAAGACCTAAATAGACATTTCTACAAAGTAGACATACAGATGGCCAAGAAGTACATGTAAAGCTGCTCAACACCACTAATTATTAGAGAAATGCAAATCAAAACTACAGTGAGGTATCACCTCACACTGGTTAGAATGGGCATCATCAGACAATCTACAAACAACAGATGCTGGAGAAGGTGTGGAGAAAAGGGAACCCACTTGCACTGTTGGTGGGAATGTAAATTGATACAGCCACTATGGAGAACAGTATGAAGGTTCCTTAAAAAACTCAAAATAGAATTACCATACGACCCAGCAATCCCACTACTGGGCATATATCCAAAGAAAACCATAATTCAAAAAGACACATGCACCCCACTGTTCACTGCAGCACTATTTACAATAGCCAGGTCATGGAAGCAACCTAAATGTCCATCGCCAGACAAATGAATAAAGAAGATGTGGTACATATATACAATGGAATATTACTCAGTCATAAACAGGAACGAAACTGGGTCATTTGTAGAGATGTGGATGGACCTAGAGACTGTCACACAGAGTGAAGTAAGTCAGAAAGAGAAAAACAAATATCATATATTAACGCATATATGTGGAATCTAGAAAAATGGTACAGATGAACCAGTTTGCAAGGCAGAAATAGAGACAAAGATGTAGAGAACAAATGTATGGGACACCAAGAGGGGAAAGAGGGGTGGGGGTGG
>RJWK010019336.1:0-32474 GCA_004363435.1 Platanista minor | reverse complement strand
AAAAAAAGAGGAGTACAAATGAACTTATTTACAAAACAGAAGTAGAGTAACAGATGTAGAAAACAAACTTATGGTTACCAGGGGATAAGGGCGGGGGAGGGGGGGATAAACTGGGAGATTGGGACTGACATGTACATACTACTATACATAAAACAGATAACTAATAAGAACCTGCTGTATAGCACAGGAACTCTACTCAGTACTCTGTAATGACCTATAGGGGAAAAGAATCTTAAAAAAGGAGTGCGTGTGTGTAACTGATTCACTTTGCTGTATACCCGAAACCAACACAACATTGTAAATCAACTATACTCCAATAAAATTTTTTTTTTAAAAAGTATTAAAGAAAAGCCAGCACCATATAAACAGCATACACTTAAATCAAAGAGATGAATGCTTAACATACAGAGTAATGTTTTTTATTCACTGATAAACTAAAGGTCCATTTCAAGATGTTTCTCTTGTATACTTCATTTTTGTTGGCAAGCAAAGCCCTGAAAGGGATGGCTTCATCTAGTCCTCAGACTCGGATCCATCTTCATCTTGACTAATCTGGAAGTAACGAAGTTCATAAGTCTCCTTGTCAGATGCAACCACACGAAGCCAATCACGACGATTGTTCTTTTTAAGTTATTTCTTGGTAAGGTATTTCAAATACCTTTTAGAGAACTGGTTCTCAGAAACAACTGTGATTTTATTCTTTAAGCGTTCAATGTGAACATTCCCAAGATTTCCAGTTTTTCCATTCACTTTAACCTTCTCCCGTAGAAACTGTTCAAAATGTCCAGAATCAAAAATTCCATCTTCCACTGGATGAGTAAGGTCCAAATTAAACTTCCAGGTTGACTTCTTAGGCTTCTTGTCTTTCTTCATCGTCATCTTACAAGCCGGCAGCGCGATCAGAGAGCTGTACCATTTAACTTTTGTCCTTAAATTGCTTATTATCTTTCATTCTTTTCATTGTACTATTTCTCAGATTTACCCAAAACTACATACTGCAGAGATTCAGTGTGCTTTTTACAATAAACTTTGAGAATCAAGATGATGTTATTTCCAAAAGAAAGAATAGCTTGTTTCTCAGTGTTTTTAACTTTAGTTTACCTTCATATCACTGTTACCCCTAAAATATATACAACCATAGAGAAATCTGGTGCCAAAATATCATTCTGGAATAGGACAGTGGAACTACTAGTCTAGCAGCAATGAAAATGACCATTTGGAGTGAAGAGAAGATAGGGAATTTGGGAGATCACTTAGGAGCTATTTCCAGGGTTAAGTTATGAAGGCCTGAATTAATATAATTATAAAGTAAAGTAAAACAAGGAAAAGGATGTAAAAGATATCATAAAAGTGGATTGTCAGGACTTAGCTTAAGGTTGTCTGTAGAAAGTGAGCAAGAAAGTACATAATACACTGGGCAGCTTGCTGGAATAAAAACACACAGAGCATATGGTGAGAGTACAGAAGAAGGAATGAAAAAGTCTCCTTTTTTTTTAACCATGCAACAAAACCTTTATTAACATTTTGATCAGGTTCAGCTATTACTAAAACTGGTAACTTCTAATCTTAAATTGGGGCAAATGGCTAGAGTGCAGAGTGATGCCATCATTGGGCATTATGAATGCAAGACTGAATAATTAACAGCCACCCCTCAGACAGAGGACCAGGTACAGGGTCGACTCTTTCTGGATGCTGTAATCAGAAAGAGTGTGGCCATCTTCCAGCTATTTGCCTGCAAAGATGAGCCTCTGCTCATCAGGGGGGATGCCTTCTTTATCCTCGATCTTGGCCTTCACGTTCTTGATGGTGTCACTGGAGCTCAGAGAAAACCACACAGAGGATGTTGCTTTGAACTGGGTTTTGAAGAATGAGTAGTTCACTAGGCAGAGAGGGGACAACACCATTCTTAGGAGACAGAATGAGCTCATGAAGAAACACATATATGTGAAAGGGTTTTAGGTATTTGGGGGAAAATAAATTTAAAATTCTGAGCATAAAGCATAAACTGGGGAATTAAGAAGAAGAAGCCAAACAAAATATGCACATGGACTAAATGCAAAGGTTCTGATTTTACCAGGGTAAGTTTGGAAATAGGAAACCGCTAGACATTTTTAGGCAGAGAAATGACATGATCAAATTTTTAAAGAAAATAATTGCATTTGAAGCTCAGCCTTTTGTTTGCTCATTCAAGAGGCTCTGTGGTCTCTGTGGCAATGGCATACACTGCATGAAAGGGGCAAGTCCTGGTACATTACAACAGTCTAGATGAGAGAAATTCAGGTCCACATTTTCTTTCCCCCAGTTCCAATTTCCAAAAGTTCTTAAACTCCATGCCCTCCTCTCCCCTCCACGCACAAAGACCATGTCAATTTGTTTGATGTCAATTTGTTGGGTGGCCAAAATGATGTGAGGCTTTATGAAATCTTTATTAGTCCTACTTAGAATGAATTGTCAAATATTTCTACAGAAATATTCATATATTTGATTACTGGTTGCTACCCAGCCCTTTCTGGGGATGTTAAATAATATATATCACATATTAAATATAAATAATATATAGTATGTACGATTTACAGTATATTTTCTTCTAAAGTAAAAAAAAAAAAAGTAGAACTCTTAAACAAATATAGCCCTGTGGGTTTCAGATAAAGGATTATGGACCTATCTGGCAGATCAAGGCAAGAGGGTGAATAGCAGAACGTCAACTCATAGCATGCTAAGGGTAACACATCTATGGTATGTGCCATGGAGATAACCTGCAGGCATTTGGAAATATCAGCCTGGAAGACGAGTTGACATAACACTGACTTGGTCTTGAGGATCCTCGGAGAAACACAACTGGTGTAGATGTCCCCTAGTGGCCACAATTCCACACGGTGTCAGCTCTCAGTCAAGCCACATGATGTCTCCTGCTGGAACCACCCTGAAACTCCTTTCCAGGGCCTGCAGGGAATCTCCAGAATGCAGTTGGTTTAGGATTAGACTCTTTCTGATGTTCCCTCCAGGATCCAACTGGTATTTAGACCCAGGTTCACAATGAACAGCCATTGCCCCTTGAGTGTCTCATAAAACAGGTGATTTCAGGGCACTCACTATCCCAGTGTTTGCCAGAAAATTTAGATTTTCAGTTTAAACAGGAAAGAATGAAATCCTATAGTTCTTCATTAAAAACAAACAAAAAAACAAAAACCTTCAGTTTATGTGTCTGAAAATGTTTTGGGGTTGCTATTGAGACAACGTGTATAGTCACATTTATAATCTGTTCTGCTTAATGATGGGCAAAAACATCTGAATTGTATTTTCAACCAATTCATTCTTAAGACTTACATCTCCCTGCAAGCCAGAGAAGGCCAAGAGATGCAAAGTGATTTCTAAGCTAGTACTGTATCTTCAGCTATAATAGAGGAATCCACATACAATTTAAGCTGGACTGGCAGAAAGAGCTACAAGCCCATTATCATTCCCACCCAATCCTCTCTCAGTTTTTGGCTTAAGATTGAATTCTCTAATTAACTGGGAACTTTGCAGTGTGTGAAAATGAACTACAGAGTTTTACCTGATTATCTGTAGCCCTATGATTCCAATTTTAATAAAATGCATTTTAGGGGGAAGAGACCCAGCGTGCTAGCGGTCCCAGATAAAATCACAGAGGAGCTAGCTAAAGTCTGTTTTCTTCATAGAGCATTCACTTCAGAAAAGATGCTTTTACTGGGCATTAGTAATTCAGATACCCATTGTTTGATATAAAGTAAGGAACTGAGCATTTTAAGCTGAAAAATGAACTTTGACATGAAGCAGACACATTTGTTATAAAGTTATATCATAGGCTCTCTCGAAACCCACTCTGCTGGAAAGGCACCTCCTGAAGGCAGCCAGATATGGAGGGAAAGCAATTGAATCAGGCTTCTCCAGGGCACTAAGATAAATAGCACATCAGTCATGTGCTGCATCTTCTCTATAATGCTGCTACAGGATCCACCTTTAGAAGGCTGTACACTTGGACTCACTTTCCCAGTGGAGCTCATGCATCCACACATCCTTGTCTGGGTACCAATGGCATGTATTTCTCAGACAACTGGCAAGGGCTACTAGAAGGTAGTGTGAAACCTTGGAGGGAAGCAGAGTTAACAGGACAATCTAGAAAGCAAGTGGGAGCCTGCTTGTTGATCCATTGTGATTTAGGATGGCTTCAGGATAAGTGAAAAACTTCCTTTACCTTTCCATGGAGGGTAATACTGAAAAAGGGGTCATTAGTATGTAGGAGAATGTAGAAACATTGTGAAGTGCTAAATGTCACTATCATAGCCTGAAAAGGTGAATGGACTGTCTCAAGATGTCAGCCTAACTTACTGCTAGGATGATACCTGCACCTCTGAGAAGGGCATCATGGCACCTGGAGAGATGTGCCCATAGAGGGTTGGTGAAAGTCAAAGTTAAGGAACCCAATGATTTCCTTTAAAATGATACTTTAAATCATTTTCATCTGAAAACAGAAGACAATTTAACTTAATGGGGAAAGATTTGTGCTTACTGGAAACTTTTTTTCCCTAATAATTTTTTTTCTTGTGCTTTAATTTGAACAATTCCTTTGTAGAAGCACAATGGCAAAGGTCTACTGTTTGTGATCAGATTAGATATGTAAATGATATGGTAGTGTTTACTGCTGGTTTAGCATTTATTAGCAACAAAGCCCAAGAATAGAATTTAGTACTTGTTGGGACACAAATTTTAGAGAGTAGCAAAATTTGAAATATTTAGATGGCTCTCACGCACAGTTGCCATGTTAATTTAAATAACCAAGCCTTGCTTTCTTAACTGCATGTTCCTGTAACAGAAATACAACACACAAGTTGGACTGAAAGGAACACAGCTTTCTGGTGGCCAGAAACAAAGACTAGCTATTGCGAGGGCTCTTCTCCGAAAACCAAAAATTTTATTGTTGGATGAGGCCACTTCGGCCCTTGATAATGAGAGTGCAAAGGTAACATCCTCTTCTTTCATCTCAGAATGTAATATGAAATATGAGAGTGGAGTATTGTGGAAGAAATCAAGGTCAGTTTGGGGAAGAAAGGACTGGAGAGAATTGTAGTCATAGGGTCACCAGTTGTAATTAAGGTTTTGGCCTTTATGAAAAGGTTAGAGGCTGGTGGGGAGGTGGGAGAGAGTTGGGACACAGGGCATTTCATATTTTAGAAAGGTTTTCTCATTTGAATTGGTCTCATTATCAAAAGGGACCCAATTCTTGAAATGTTTCTCCACTCAAGGAAAAAGCCCAATGAAAATTACTTTCCTGTTTTATTATTATTTTAATGATACCAAACAAAATAATAAGGCAATCTACATATATAAAAGAGTGAACTACACTGCAGTGTTGGAGCCTGCTGCTCTACCTTCTATAGACTATTAGTTCTGTTTGAGAAGGAAACAAGGGGGCAAACAGACATGTAACAATAAACCTACACTGCAAGGTCCTTCAGATGTCTAATTTTACTATGTCCTTGTCCCCTAATAGTTCTTGCATATAGCCTGTTCTTATTTGTTAAATGAATGTTGGTTGAATGAATTATAATCTTTCATATTTATCAAGTGCTTATTATATACTACTCTCTCAATCCTCACAACAACTTGATGAATTAGCTTATTTTATGCTCATTTTACAGATCCGCACACTAAGGCTTAGAAAAGTTAAGAAACTTCCCTAAATTTTAATAGAAGGTATCTGACCTAAGATCCCATGTGATTAATCACCACACAGTTGCTATTTGTAGATGATTATCATTCTTGATTTCCAAGGAGACAGTGTGTTATGAAAGAAAAAAATGGGACTTTTGGAACCAGACATATTTGGGCTGTAATCCTGGATTCATCAGTTACTAGCAGCGTGACCTAGGTCAAGGGACCTGAACTTTTCAAATCTTTGTTTACTCATCAGGTAAATGAAAATAATCCTCACAGAGTTACTGAAAGGATTTAAATGAAATATCCATCATTGGAATATTTTATATACTCAGCAAATATTGGTTTTCACCCTCCACTTTCATTTCTTTTTTGTTGTTGTTGGGTTTTTTTGGCCGTGCTTCATGGCATGCAGGATCTGAGTTCCCCAACCAGGGACTGAACCCCTGCCCCCTGCAGTGGACGCTCAGAGTCCTAACCACTGGACCACCAGGGAATTCCCTCATTTCTCTTATATAGTATTATAACCTCATTGTAGCTGAGATGCTGTTTTAGCCAGGACAGTTTTACAACTAAATATTAAAAAAAAAGAAAAAAACCCCAACACAAACATATAAAAAAATAAAACTATGAGAAGAAATGAAGTAAGTAAATTAGACAGTTCCACTTGGGTATGGAAATACTACTTTCCAGCTTTGACTCTAGAACCACTTACTTCCACACAAATAACCACCTAATTTTTATTCATTGTCACGAAAGCTCTTCAAATTTAAAGTCTTACTTAATGTGTCTATAATTACTTTTTCTACATTTCTATTGAGTAGAGTATTTCACAAAGTAAGGTAGTTTCCTTGGAGATAAGCAAATACACAATGAATGTTATTAGATTACCTTAATTAATTTGACTTGCGCAAGTTTATTAGCATTTAACCCAAGGTAGCAATCACAGGTCCTTCTCTCTTCCAGGTGGTTCAGCATGCCCTTGATAAGGCCAGTAAGGGGAGGACGTGCCTTGTAGTGGCTCACAGACTCTCCACGATACAGAACGCAGATTTGATAGTGGTTCTGCACAATGGAAAAATAAAGGAACAAGGAACTCATCAAGAGCTCCTGAGAAATCGAGACATATATTTTAAATTAGTAAGTGCACAATCAGGGCAGTGATGCTGTTGGAGTTAACACGCATTTTGATCTTTGTGTAATGCGAAGAATAATTAGTAATTAGTAGGAATTAGGAATTATTTGGCATGCTTTGATCTCCTTTATTGCATGTATCAATGGAATCATGCTATTCAAGTACAGACATGTTCTGTTTACACACCATCTCCCCTTCAGATTTTTAAAAGGAAACAAAAATTACTAAATTCATTTAAGTGAGATAATCCCTGTATCCCTCACTTTATAAAAAGCACATTTGCTTATAAAGCAATTTGCTGCAAAGTGAATATTTTCCTTTCAATTTCCACTATAAAATTGGGAATATATTCCCAGAGGGAAAAATTACCCAGTTAACTAAATTAAAAGATTTTAGCAAAGAGAGAGTAAGATGTAGTTGGGCCTGTGGCATTGCAGGGAGAATGATTTTAATTTGGAACTTCCCAAATTTTGTAGCAAATTAGAGTACTTTGAGGTAGTCCTTCACTCCAGACCATAGGACGTTCTCTCATAATATCTCTCAATGCTTCTTTCAGTGAATATCCACTGTTTCCCAAAATTCCATTATATTCCTTTGTCAGGGGGATAGGGAGAATTACAGTGTAAAATTTCTGGCAGAATTAGGTAGTTATCTTCCACTTCAGTAAGTGAAATGCCTTACATGATCCATTCTGAAGATTCCATTATTCCAAGCTTTCAGTTTGGCAGAATAAGTCACAAGCTTACCTGTATATGAACACTTATTTACTTAAAATAAGAGCTACTTTTCTTACGGGTGAAAATTTTTAAATGCCTTTCTCTATTATTATTCAATTAAGTAATTTGTTTAAACTTTATTTTATGTAATATATGTATGATTTAAAAATTCTGGGTAAATAACAATATTGGTAAACTGAATCATGTTTTCCATTTACTTAAATATGTAATTTCATCTAATGATTTATCTCCATTCTTAACTGTATTTTCTTCCATTTACAGTGATACTTACAACCAGCCTCTCTAAAGTACCCTCTGCCAGTAATCTGAAATCTTGCGAAAAAAGTTAAAACCATTTGTGTCTTATGCCACTTTTTAGAAAATGCAAAATAAAAATAGGCTTGGGGGACTGAGAACCAGATTACTGTCTAAAAGCATTGGACTGAAAGCCTGTGGCCCCTTTGCTATGTGTGGATGTAGAGCCCTTGGTGTCTTCTCTTTCCAGAGCAGGGCAGGAAGGAGGGAAAGGGCAATATGATATGGATATGCTTAATTCCTCAGAGCAGGAGCAGCCCAGGCTCCAAGTCTGCGATGCCTCCTAGATTAGCAAATACCTGCAATGCCTTGAGCCTATCCATAGCAGTCCTACCGTCATACCTACAGATGTCAGAGAAATACTTTCCTTTCTAATTAATAGCCCTGTCTAATTTTTTATTTGCATTTTTATTTCCAAAGATTTTAAAGGATGCTCCACAAGCAGCATTCTCTTAAAGTCACTGCCTTCACGGGAATAAGCAACCATGCTGAGAATTAGGGTCCCAGATAGTATACAAGGATCTGTGGGGTTATCAGCTGATGAAGGCAGAAAATAAGTAGAGACCAGCTGCTTTTAGGGACTGCCACAGTTTAAAAATTTTAAATTGCTGTACTGTTCTTAAAATGGTTTTAAAATATATCATTTTATTTAAAACACTAGTTTTAATAGAACCAAGGCACTCCATCCCCAAAATTATTCCAGCCAGCTATGGAATTACTTCAGTGAGGTCAGGATTTTACGAATATGAATACTTGTAGAAATTTTTTCGAGATGAACTACCATTTACACATACCTTATCAGTTTTGTAAGTCTGACTTTTTAATCCGTATACTTTTTCTTAAATCGCGGTATTCTATAACTGGAAAAGAAGCTAAGTTAGGAACTGAGACTTTTATCTTAAAAAAAATGAAATGAAAAGGTACTTAAGCAGATTTAAGTCTAGGTTTTAAATTTTAAATCACTCCTTAAAGCTCTTATAAATTAATTATTAAATAATAATATGTTTAGGTTTATAGTTCCCAACTTGATATTTACGTAAGGGCTGTAAGTAATGAACGCTGCATTATTCAGGGCACCAAATCAGCACATTTAGCTGATTCAGCATTATCTTCTTATAGTGCCTTAGATATTGTAGATATTAAATAAATACTAGGTGACGCAGCTCAGAAGGACGTCTCTTATAGCAGGTACGCTTTATTGATACAGAAATGAGGCTTATATTTTACTGAAAAGATGAGCTGGTGGGCTGCAAATTGTTTTTGCTTCAACAGTCGCATATTGCCATCCCTTTGTCACGGGCATTATCCATCACTGGTGACCCACTGGATGGTTAGCTTTTATTCTAGGCTAGCCTAAGTCCATAAAAATGTTTTCTTTCCACTCACACGCAATTTTAATTTTACTTTAACTAACTTTAATTTTAATTTAATTAATTATAGTCTTTTATCATAGTGATTGAGTTGGTTTAATTTATTTAATTTTGAAATAATTTGGCACTTGAGTGTACCTTGCCAAATCCCTTTTAGATCCTTGTGGGCCTAATTTCCCACAAGACTTCTATCTATACTACTAGGCATTCACTAGTCTTGAGGACTTCCTGGTCTCAGGAAGACACTGAATTCTGCCGTCATGATTCATAGCCTAATACTCACTTAGGCTGACCTCAATCCAGACTTGTCCAAGCACTCTTGCCCTCTGCTTCTACTTGACCTTTGGGCTTGGATATGTTACAGGAGACAAAAAGGAAGCACCGGTGGAGAGGGGGTGGGGTGTGGGCAGGGGAAGGTGGGCAGTGGGGTGGGTACAGGAGAACCTCTAAATACCTGCCCTGGAAAGTCCTAAATATAGTGAAGGGAGGGTCAGGATCCATCAGAGTCATCCTTTAAATGTTAGTATGTTATAGTAGCTCTCAGCCATTGCCACATCTTGTCCTTTGCACCACCCTTCCTTCCTGGGAAGGAGGGCTGTTCACTGAGTCTTAAAATAATAGAAACACCAATGAGGGTACCAGTGGAACTGAACCAATGTAGCAAGGATAAGGCACAGATATTAACAAAAAGAAATAAACCACTATGTCACACCTCTTTTATAACTAACCCAACCAACCTACCTTATATCTTATCATTCCTTAAAACAAGCTGTGGTGTGTTTTTATGTTAAGTCAATTTAGGTCATAGCTAATAACCTGGTTTTTAGCCTGCTCAATGTGTCAGTTTCATCATATGTATAGTGTGCTTTGCATATGACCTATTATATGAAAATATTTCCTGTTAGTGTCCAGCTGTGTATTCATTGTTCTAATTTGAGCTCTTATTCCCAGAGGGCTACTGAAGTGGAATCATAGGTTGACTGGAAAGTTCACTCATAAGAACTCGTGAAGGGAAGAAACTGGGAAAATTGGAAGTAATAAAACAGAAATTAAAAAGCTCATTTAAAAGCCATAATTATAAAAAAAAAATGCATGGATCCTCAAGTGTCTACATAGTACCTCAAGTAACACAGCTTGCCACCTTTTAGCAAAAGCACACTGATAAAGCCTGTATTACTCTTCTATTGCTGCTGTAACAAATTACCACAAACTTAGTGGATTAAAACAACACACATTTATTATCCTATAGTTCTAGAGGACAAAAGTCTAAAATCAGTCTCTGAGGGCTCTAGAGAAAAATCTATTCTTTGTTCTTTTCCCATGTTCCTCAGCGTGCATGCTGAGGATATCTGATTCCTTCATCATACCTCCATCTCTCTCTGCTTTTGTCCTTCGTCTCTTACTCTTATAAGGACCCATGTGATTACATTGGGCCCACGTAGGGAATCCGGGATAATTTTCCCATCTCAAGATTCTTAATCACATCTGCAAAGACCCTTTCAACATGTGGACATCTTTGGGAGGCCCAGCCTACTACAAAGCATTCAAACTTTTATTCCATTGAAAAGAAAAGACAATTTTTCTTAGATTTCCACTGAATAAAAGCTCACAAAGAACCCTGAAAACATCCAGTCAAACATCATCGTTATATGTTGATGAGAGAGCAAAAACTCACAAATCGTGCCTCCAAGCCCTGTGCTATTTCCATTGCAACATGCTACCCATCCTCATTGCTAGGCAAAGATTTGGAATGCATTTGTCTTTCTCCCTTCACTTTTGCTACTGGATTCTGCTGTTGCTGGTATCCTGAGACTAGATTTATTAAATAGAAGTTTATACTAAGTTCTACTTTCTTAACCTTTTTCTCTTTCCACTAAAATGCTTTATGCATTAGCAAGTAAAAATAGCATCCTTAATACTGTAAATATATGAGCTTTCACACACTTCTGACTCAGTATACTTTTGAATTTTCCTAAAACCATTTTAAACTACTGCTTCTAATCAGAGATAATTTTTTTGTGTGAAATTTTTCACATAGGCATGGGATAAGCACTTTATGTACATTGTCTCTTTAGTCCTTATATCAACCCTATAATGACAAATATTAACATTATCTTTCTTTAAAGAGAAGAAAACTGAAGCTTAAGGGAATTAAGTAATTTGTTGAGGCCTGGGCTTTGGGATTCACAGTGTTATCTAACTCCAGAGCCCACAGTCTCCATCATAGCACCAAGTACTTCTGTCCACAATTTATTCAGGAAGATGGCTAGCCAAACTGAGAGTACAGTCATTGCTCACAGGAGTATATCAATGTGAGGATCAAAGTAGAGTTTTGGCAGCAGTTACATGGTCTAATAAAATTAACAAGCCACACCCTAAAAATATTCTCTACATCCACACTGCTGAAACAAGATTGAATTCAGCCCAAGTTATGAGATATGTTTTTCCTTTTGTGCTTACTTACATGTATAAGTGTTGTGGATTTGGACACTTTTTACCCGGGTAAAATTGTAGAAATATGAGAATTCCAACCTAAAAAATTTTTGAAAGAGTCACACTTCTTAGACAAAAGCATAGTATCTGTGATTATAATGTCTATGGAAATATGCTGAAAAGCATCACCAATGTAATTGAGTTTGTTAGGCATGTTTTCTTAATGATTTATACTTAATTATCAAGGTCCAATTTAATCCTACTAAAATGTTTTACTTTTTAAACTGCTTGAGGATCTGTTTATCGAGATTTCAGAAAAGCAAGTTAGACAATTAGGTGTGAAATTCTATAAATGAATGCAATCACTGCTGCATTATTAAACTGAGGGAAAGAATGGTCTTGTAAACTGATCTGTGTTTTTGTAGATGTAGTAAATGATGGAATGCTATTCTTTATAAGCCAAGTAAAATTTGCTATTGAATGGAGGTATTTTGTTTGATCATCAACTTTACTACAATCCAGTAATGTAATACACGGCTAAAATATTTTCTCCCCAGTTGAAAGTCAAGAAGAGATTCTAGGAAAAGAGTTGAAGTTGTTAAATTACCAGAACATTCTGGACAATTGTAGAGCAAAAAAGTAAGAGAGAGAGCAAGAGAAAGAATGAACTAGAGAAAGAAGAAAAACCTATTTGAAAATACTCAAACAATACAGAATGAAATACACTCAAGCAATCAGCTTAGGATTGGAAGGAAAAAATATTCTACCATCAAATCCTCAGAAAACCTAAAAAAGGTGTACAAATTTAAATGTAAAATTCTTACTTCCATGGTCCCAGGTAAAGCAGAATTACACCTTTGCCTACATTAGTTTCATAAATTCCTTTAGTCCCCAGTTTCCTAGAGCTAAATGCCTTGAGAAGAGATAGGTTAAGAGCAACATATAAGCCAAAAAGGAAAAGCCTGGCTCTCACAGGATGGTGTGTACAGGACACCAAAGGAAAACAGAAGCAAGAGGGGGTCACCAAATAAGAGCAAGGTCGACAGGGCTCCCAAGGATGGAGACAGGGAAAAAAAACCCTCCAAAGTAACAAAGAGAATGCTTTCTATTATAAAATGAAATGTTCCTGTCATTAGTAGTAGCAATAATAAGATCAATAATATAAAATAAGCTAGATTTATAAGTTCTAGTTTTTATATCCAATATATAGTTTTTATATAGAACTTATAAAATTAAGTTCACACTGAGCACTCATCCATCAGGCACTACGATTGAGCCTTATAGGCATTAACTTACTGACAGTAAGATTCATTCTTTTATTCAAATTTTACCAAATGGGGAAACTGAGGCACAGAGTAATTAAGGAATCTTCCCAAGGTCAAGCACCAAGGAAGTGATGGAATGAGGATTCAGCTCAGAAAATCTGACTCTATAACCCACACTCAACTAACCCATTAGCCCTCTAAGATGGAACCGGAAACGGTAAAGTAGTACTTTTGAATTATTTACATAGAAAACAACTTGTACTGTGCCTCCCCCTTACACTGCAGAAATACAAAGGTGCACGGTTCCTCTTTGGTTAACGTTCTGATGTGAAGCTGGATTTTTTTTTCTGCTCACCCACACTGAAAAAATTTCTCGTACACAAACCCAATTACAATTTGGAAGGGTTAGAAATATAGCTGCTCTGGCAGTAGCACAATTTCCCACAAATGTTCAGTTTTCTCCACCTTCAGGCACATACACTCACAAGTGTAGAGGAACATTAGACCCTGAGATCTACATAGATTGTTTCTCTCACTGTTGAATCACCCCTGCTATCTTATTTTCAGGGTGTTTATCATAACTCTTTTGTTCCATTTGCAGCCCCCTTGCTGATGCATCATTCCTCTCTTTGCCTAAGATACAAAAGATCTTGATAGCTATGTTATGCAAAAACTAAGACAGATGTACAAATGTTGCAACTAAAAAAAAAAAATAGGTAGTAACATATGCACTGGGTAATGTATTGGCTAAGGTGGAGCCATCAAAAGTGGTTCAGGTTTGCTCAACTATACTGAGGCTCCTGTTCATAAGAACGACTTTCCAAATACTGTACAATAAATACTGCTTCAGTAATAAAATTATTTTAAAATGGGATACTTAATGACAGACTATAAAATTCCATCTATTTCCATATTGATGGAAGGCCTATGACATTAACCTAGACAAAACATTCAGAACCCAGCATACACAGAATAAGCAAGAGAAGTACAAAACATCACAAAATTTTAATCATTAACTTCTGAAATGTGAAGGACAACAATCCCGTGGTTCTTCACTGATGTTATGTATTTCAAGTTGCTCCTTAAGTGAATATTGGAATCTTCAGAGAAACTCCAGTCTCGTCAGAAAAGAGTTAACCTTTCTCCTTTCTCCACATTCATTTTTACCAAGGTAGATTACAAAGCCAAAGATAAAAGACACTTTCTTTGATTTACTCAGGTAAAATTCTTCGAAAATGTGTAACATTTTAGTAGAGCATACAAACTAAGGACTCAACAGTACACCTCTAGCTCTAAATCTTAAGTCTATTTATAGGTGTCAGAGAGTTGTTGATTTGAGATTAGCATATTCTTAAATTAAGATCTATAGCCTGCATCAAATTCTCAAAGGGGTTTATTAACAACAACAAAATTGAGAACCATTGTTCTAGACCAGAATTAAAAAACAAAACCCAAAAAACTATCTCCAAAACCAGCCACTTTAAATATAGGATTCATAAATAAAAGTTGTAAACCTGAGCATGGATAGAATAATTAATGAAGTCCAATAAGTGTTAACTTATTTTCTTTGCTGTAGTATAGTTTTAAAAAGGCATAGACTCTTGTATCCTTTTTTTTTTTTTTTTTTTGCTGTATTCAGAATTTCCTATATATAGTTAAAAGAAGAAAGAGCAGTTACTTTTTACAAAAGTCTATTTAGCAACATCAGTGAGCTCTATTAGTTTGTTAAACACAATAGAATATTTAAATTTACTTAATAATCAAGTAACTTTATTTGGAGGACAAACTAAATTAACCTCTGTCCCCTTGTAACAATTTTAGATCAAAATAGATTGGGCTTAATTCCGAGTAAGTACATATACACTCGCAGACCAAGGTTTAAGTTATTTTAACACACTTTGAGCATTTTAAAATTATAATGCTATAATGCCTACATATTATTAAATTTTTAAATAGAGTCATAAGGTCAGAATGATGGGGTGATTTTTATTTTTTTCAAATGATCTTTTTTTTCCTTAAAGAAAGAACACAAGAAATATTTTACTTCTGTTTTACAATTTTAAGTAAGTTCTCAAATTATGACTGTGATTCACGATCATGCTCAGGCTTATTTTTAACCCAAAGTACTGAACACAAAGTAGGCTGTTGACTTGGTTTTAAAATTTTTTGAACAACAGCAAATGTATCATTTAAAATATCACTATGAGATACAGTTAACTCTACTACAAGCTGAGGCTATATTAGAGATATGATATATGTCCGATCTACTTACCCTCTTCTTCCTTCTCTTCTCCCAGCAATTCAAGAGTGAGAGCCTCTTTAGTGGCTGTATTTAAGCCCTTTCAAGGGCTAATGAATATGTCATGCAGGTATTACTTCAAGCTTGTTAAAGAATAACTTAATTATGTACAATTATGTAAAAACTTTTTAAGAAACTTAGAATTAATTAGTGATTAAGTAGACCTAACTTTACTCTTGGACGTTATTTCTCCAACAGTCATAAAATATCAACATTTTAAAACAGATCTTTTCGCCCCGCTAAAACAGCTGATTCAAATCAGACTCATTATGTATGGTGGCCATGAATGAATTACCTGTCTTTAAAGGTCAATTCTGTGGCTTCATGCATCCAGAGGCCAAAGCATCTGGCTAATTCAGTTAAAAAAGTAAACTATAAAAATCGAAAGTCATTTTTGGGGGGTATCCTATAGACTCATTGATTGAATCTTTTTTTTTTTTTTTAACTTTTCAACCAGTTACAGCTAACATGTTCAAGTGAATCTATATTTAGTACCATGTGTGTCCACTCTCAGTTGGGAAATACAACAGATTGTTTCCCAAAATTCTTTTGTAAAATAATAGCACATATTATGTTCCATTTTGCCCACTTACTGTAATTAATCTGGTACTAACAAATGGAAACCGATCTGCAGGTTTCAGTTTACTGGAACTGTATGGTGCAAAGCCTTAAAAGGAGTTTCTGCTTCCAGAGCCAGCACTCTCTTTCCCCACAATGTTCTCCATTGGCCCAGATCATCTGCTTGATTTTGCAATCAAGTGGACCCTCATTCAAAAGTGCATAACCATGGAAGGACAATTCACAAAAGAGGGAATAAAAATAGCAAATAAAGATGTGGAAGAAAAGGTTAGGAATCTAAAATATACAACTTAAAGCAATAATGAGATTCATTTCTTCCTTATTAAGTGAACAAAGAATTTAGTGTACTTAAGGCTGGTTCTTTCAACAGCTGTTTCCTGAAGTATAAACTACTACAGGGACAGTAATCTGGTCATCCCTACCTAGAGCCTTTAAAATGTTCTTATCCCTCAAGAACTCCCTCCTCTTTTAGTATCCTGAGGAAATAATCAGAAATTAGAACAAAGAGTCATGCAAAAAAGGATGTTCAATCATTTGGAAGCAGCTAAATGCCCAGTATTGGGGAAGTAGTAAAATTTTGATATATGAGGTCCATAACCATTTAAAATTGTGTTTGCAGATAATTTTTAATAGTAGGGGGAATTTATTTTAATATTAATGGGAAAAAAGTAGGTTATACTCTTGTACATACATGTAAGAAAAAAGTCACTTGGAAAAAAGATTATAAGACATAATTGTTGTTTCTCAGAAGTGGCTTTAAGGTAATTTGTTTTCTCTGCTTCTTCACAATTCCTTCCTTGTACTTTCTAGGATATCTTCAGTGAGCATCTAATAGTATCCAAAAAAATGAAGTTCTGTTGAAATGGAAAATCTTTGGATTAGGATGGAGGTATTATGAGTTGACAAATTTGCATTTGTATGTGAAGGCCTCCCTTAAAATTCACAGAGGTAATTACATTTTTTAAAGTATTTATGAATCCAAATGAATATCTAATTAGTTTTATAAAACAAAGTAAAGTGGGAAAACAAAGTAGGGCAGTTTGTGGAAACTTGTTTACAATTTAATTTTCAGGGAGTGCTACCATCAAGGCAGCCTCCAAAATAAATTTTCCTACACTTCCCACTTACCCGTTTCTTCTGGACCCTTATAGCAATAGGTGTATTGCCTGGTAAAAGCAACAACCTTTAAAGCCTGGGTTTTTGATAAATTCCCTGTTTATGGATAAAAGACTACCTGTATTGTTCTTAATGATTTACCTGATTGGCATACACAGCCTGTAAAATATTGTTTTTACTTACCCTTCGAGCTGTGTGAAAACAAGATGGATAAATCTCAGATGCCAGGTTCATTCTCCCCCTCACTTCTTATTAGCCTGTATTGTGCCTAAGCTACACAGAATTTTACTCATTATTTCTGGGGATAATCACAAACAATAATTATCAAAAGATAGGAAATTGTTAGAAAAATTAAATTAATAGTATAAATGAATCACAAGAAAGAAAACTGTTACATTAGGATAATGGATTGCTTCTTGAGACAATGTCATGAATAAATAAGTGGCTATGGGCTCCCCTGGTGGCGCTGTGGTTGAGAATCTGCCTGCCAATGCAGGGGACACGGCTTCGAGCCCTGGGAGGATCCCACATGCCACGGAGCAACTAGGCCCGTGAGCCACAACTACTGAGCCTGCACATCTGGAGCCTGTGCTCCGTAACAAGAGAGGCCGTGATAGTGAAGAGGCCCGCGCACTGCGATGAAGAGTGGCCCCAGCTTGCCGCAACTGGAGAAAGCCCTCGCACAGAAACGAAGACCCAGCACAGCCAAAAATAAATAAATAAAATTACTGAATTACTTATTTAAAAAAAAAAAAAAAAGACCAAAACTTTAATATTAAAAAAAAAAGCCCTATAAAAAAATAATAAAATAAGTGGCTATTACCTTTATGTCCTAAATAGCACTACTTGCACAGAAGGAAAAACAAACTCTCCTGGTACAGAGAACTTTAACTTCTGGTTATTTAGTTGTAATCGATGGAATACCTGGCAACTGAATTTCATACGCAGTACTGCTACTACAACTTATATATGACTCTGGAAATATAGGAATCCACAATTATCCAGTTCAAGTAAGCACAATTAAACCGGGGGTAGTGTAAAGTATCTAGGGAATAGAATTTGCAAGAGCAAAACTTCAGTATAGGGTCTTAACTTCATGAAACTAATGAATAGAAATTAGGGTGATTTTTTTAGATACCTCCTTTTTTATAGCATTAATATTAAAAAGAGTGCACACATTAGTATAATATTACTTTCTTGAAAGCTAGATAAATGTAGTTTCTTAGTATGGCAGGGTAGTACTAGCATTCTAAAAGTGTAAAGCCCAGATTGAAGCCAAACAAGCTGAAAAATAAGAAACAGAAAAGAGTGATAGGAAAATCAATTTTATATTTTCACCCTACAGTTAACAAGTAACTTTTAACTTCATTATGTCTTGCATTTCCCTTTTAAATAGTACAGCACACTATCCTTAGCATGTTCATGAACAGGCATGAGTTACTTTGTATATTGCCTTCTGTTTTTAGATTTGTCCTTATAGATACATGAATTTCATTCAAAAAATGAAAAAAAAAATGAAAAATCAGGACGTCCAGTTAAATATGAATTTAAAAATAAAACATCAAATCACGTTTAGTATAATTACATCCCAAATATTGCATGGGGCATAGTCATGCTAAAAAAAATTATTTGTCGTTTATCTAAAATTCAAATGTAACTGCGTTTCCTGTGTTTCATCCAACAACTCTATGTAGAGTGAAAATACATTTTATTTTATTTTATTTATTTATTTTTATTTTTATTTTTTGCGGTACGCGGACCTCTCGCTGTTGTGGCCGCTCCCGTTGCGGAGCACAGGCTCCGGACGCGCAGACTCAGCGGCCACGGCTCACGGGCCCAGCCGCTCTGCGGCATGTGGGATCTTCCCGGACCGGGGCACGAACCCGTGTCCCCTGCATCGGCAGGCGGACTCCCAACTACTGCGCCACCAGGGAAGCCCGAAAATACATTTTAAATAAAGGATACTTTCCTTTTTTCTGAAACTCCTTATAATCTCACTTAAACGAGACAAAGACCCATGCAAGTGTATTGCTCCATTGAGTGTAGAGACACATTTATTTGTGCTTAAAAAAAAAAAAAAAAAAAAGACTCAACCATTAAGTTTTAAAGCTTTCTATATTCTGACAAACTCAGTTCCTTAGTAAAAATGATCCTAAAATTTAACTTGAAAAATATGGAGGAAATAAATAGAATCATTAGATTATTTGTATTTTGTATAATGAGTAAATTTGTATATTATTTGTATATTTGTATAATGAGTAAATAAGTCATTTTAAATTATAGAACAAAAAATAGGTCTAGGCTACAAGTAGAACATTGCTAAGAATAAATTTTTGATAATTTTAAGTGAAACTGTCAACCATTCAAAATTTAATCTCATGCTTCCATACATAAAATAAAAAATGAAAACTGAACTAGATATGTTTTCTTAGATTTTAATTAACTATGAAAGAAATAAAAACCTTTTTATTCTAAGACACTATATTTTAAAAACCTTCCTGAGGAATAGCTTTCTACATAACTTGCTAAAGTAGTACATAGCCTCTGCATAGGCAAGTTAGCTATAAGAAGTTGAGCAAAAAGAAGTCAGCATTTTCCTAAGCTGCAGTCTACCACTGACTGATGTGCAGTGCAACCTTTAATTCTTTATTTGAAAAAATTATATACCAGTATAGATTTCCTGGATTTGACAAACATACCATCATAATGTAAGATGTTAATAATAGAGAAAACTACTAGAGCTCACTATATTATTTTTATAACTTTTCTGTAAATCTAAAATTATTCCAAAATGAAAAGTTTACTTTAAAAAAATGAAGTAAAAAATGCTACTTCTTTTGGAGTATAAAGTAATAAGTCATTCTAAACCACTTCACAGACATAAATGCCATTCCTCTACAACAGGGATCACTATTATACCCCTCTTTTTTTTTTTTTTTTTTTTGCGGCACGCGGGCCTCTCACTGCTGTGGCCTCTCCCGTTGCGGAGCACAGGCTCCGGACCAGCAGGCTCAGCGGCCATGGCTCACGGGCCCAGCCGCTCCACGGCATGTGGGATCTTCCCGGACCGGGGCACGAACCCGTGTCCCCTGCATCGGCAGGCGGATTCTCAACCACTGCACCACCAAGGAAGCCCTATACCCCTCTTTTGAAACTAAAATTTTCTCTGCAAGACAACAAGTGAATTTTAAGAATGGAACACTTCACTGATTCTGATTTTCCTGGGTATACATATTAAAACATTCAAATGAACATGTCACTAAACAAAGTAGGTTCACATTTAATCATTATACCGTACACTAAATAAATTATATCATATGCTTTCTACAAAGTGTATGCAACTGAGAAATATATAATGTTCTGTTGCCAAAGTATTTACAAGGTTGTTTTACTGCTTCCTATTCATTACAATTACAACATTCAGTTGTGATAATAAACTAAAATATGTCACTATTGAGGGTATAGGAAATATATGTGTACAGTCATCTACTTAACCACTACAGTTTTAAACCAAATATTTACTGGGAGAAAGAGCAAAACTTATTTTGCCTCATAGTACAAAGTCTATTGAATTGTCACCTACAAGAAACTTATTTTCTTAAAGTTTGGGAGAAATAGAATTTAGTGTTATAAAAATGATTATTTTCTCTTAAATTGAGACTTCATATATCTATAGTCAAATTCTGTTAGAGTATGTATAACTTGATAATATTCATTCACTAAATCAATGTGGATAACTTAAATTCATTTCTACCTACTAGGTTCCCCCTCCCTTACAAAGGCCATTGTTTGTTTAATTGAAAGGGGAAAGTGCTTATAAAAACAACAAAACAAACAAACAAACAAATAAGGGACAGGTATGTAAGAGAGAAAGGAAGCATTGAAGAAGAATGAGCACAAAACTTCCTGAAATGATGGGAAACCTGATGATAGGGTACCTGAATAATTAGGGACATTAAATTGGGTGCAAAATTGGGCAGTACAAATCCCTTATTTTCAGTTGAACTAGACAATCACCTGAACTCTGGGGGAGGTGGAGGGCACAACATCTACTTTCTTACTTCTATTTCAGTGCTTAAAAAGGAGTGGCTAAAAAACTTAAAGCTGGAAGGATCGATCGCCTCAAAGACGTAAAGATAACCCTAGATAAAGTATTGAGGTTTTTTCCCAACATTCACATGGAGTACAGGGTGAAATGAGCATAATGTAAATCAACTCATTGTTTGGGCCCTTTCAAATTAGTTGCCAAGAGAGGAGTGAAAACTTGATAAGCAGGCTCCAGTTTCTATGTGTTGATTTAGAAATCTTAAAACTTGTGGGAGCTCAATTCATTTAAAGGAAGAAATTTAAAGGGAAGAAAAGTAAACAAGGAAAATGCTAAGCAATGAAACACTGATGTATAAAGGATTTTCTTTAAAGAAGAAAACTATAGAGTTCCCCTGTGCTTTTAAATTACAAATTTAGATTTCTTTGATTTAAGCTAAGAGTCTGATTTTAAAGTGTCTGTCAAAATGTCGTGATCCATTTAAATATTCAAACTGTTGATGCTGTTTCTTATCTATCTTAGGGGGAAACTAAATATAAATCAAAATCTTAAAGAAGCCCACATTTTCAAATAGGTAGATGGCTATTTTGAATGAAGCAGCAATGCATTATGGTTTTTAGCCTCCCCCTCCCCCATAGAAAGTACATTTCTGAACTGCAAACCAGGTAGGTTCAGAACACTGATTGTAGCAGTTCCAGGTCTTGACCCTTTTTCTCAGGAAGCAAGCAAAAAGGCACTAATTCACTAAAATAAGTGAAGAGAGATAGCAAGACTAAGTCCAGGTATTTGGTGGCAAGTCCCAGGTGGCTTGTCTGCCTTTTTCCAGGAAAATGCGGCCTCGGCTTTCATCAATGTGTACTTTGTCTTGATAGGAATGCATATTTAATCATCAAAGCAAAAATTTTTTACACTCAGACATAAGATCCTTTAGTAGAGATTTTTAAAGTACTTTTAAGCCACGAATAAAACTTTAATTTAAAAAGTGACACCAAACTGCTTTGCAGGGGCAAGAAAGGTGAGGGCAGGGAAGGATTATCCACATGTAGATTTTGAAAGACGCTTGTAGCTTACTTGTGAAGCTTCATTTACCATTGAGGTACAGGGGAAATGCTGTTCCTGGTGACAGCGCAGTGGGAATTCCCACTCCAACAACCCATGAAATGTTACTGCATAATTATTCACCTTCTGAGGCCCATTAGAACTTATCAGCAGAGAAAGAAATTTAATTTAAACTCACCCCTCTGTGCTAAAGAATGACCGGGACATGAGATCAAAGCCCGAAGCTCTGTCCTCCAGTGGTTTGCAACACCTAGGCACAATAGGGTGAGAGAACGCGACATTCCAGCGCTTCCTGGCTTTCCGGACCCTGGAGAGAGGGGTGGAGGTGGGGGTCTCGTCACCGGCTGGTTTGAGGGGGGAGGGTGATGGAGGCTCCGGAGGTGGATGTGTCAAATATACCCTGCAGCTCCAGGAGGCCAGACTGCTTCTACTGGGAGGCTCCAGGGGCTTGGCGCATGAGGCCCTCACTGCAGACCAGATAGGCCATCCCCCTCCCTTCCCTGCTACTGGGATTGGGGTCAGTGGAGCCTGTGGGTTTAACCACAAGCGGGAATGGCTGGAGCCGTATCACACGCAGGTGTGCAGCTCTGAGAACTCTTGAGTATTAAGGAAGATGCTTATACTGCAGTGCTTCACAGGGTGCCTTAAACGCGTATAGACGCTGCATGCATAACCAAAAATACATGCCTAGTTGAATCCCTGGCATATCTAGAGAGTACAAAGTGGAACCCATAGATCCAAACCTGCACGATGAGCTTTCAAAACCAGAGGGCCCAAGTCCTAGAGGCGCCTAAGAGAGTCAGGGGCAGGGAGAGGTTTCCTGGGAGAGGGCTCTGTTCCTCAGTTCCCCCCAGGGAGCGGCAGGTACGTTCTCAAAGTAAAAATCTTTAAAGGGAGTACGGTACTCTTTCCGAGAGATTGATCCATCCTCCCCTTCCTTCAGATGTCACCAAAATACGGGGCCTGGAGAACGTGGCGAGCACTCCCCAAATATCCAGCTGCCCGAAGGGTGGAGGGGCAAGAAGGGAAGGGAAGAAAGCCCGAGAGAGGTTGTTGGGTTTTAGGTACCACTTGGTAAAGACAAGGTGAGTTCTGTTCAACAGGTACAGTGATTATATGTCTATATCTACCTATCGGTCAGATTCTCCCCTAAGATAGTCCCTTAAGTGGCTAAACTGTTCTTTTGATTCCTGAAATCAAAAATCACAGCCACTCAGAATTGACTCTGCTTCCCTTAAGATAATAGTGTGAGAAAAGGTGCACAAGTTCCTGGCAAACCCATAATAAAATGACAAGAAGAACACTTCCTGCCGACGGAGGACGCTGCAGTTTGTTGATCTGCCACGGGTGAGGAAAGGGGGAGGAGGCGGGTGAGACTGAACAAAGTAGTTTGGCCAAGAAAGGAGAACAGTCGTTGCTAAAGCCAAGAGAGAAATATACAACAAGTTCGGGAAGAACCCCCTCGGCCCGTCCACGCCGCGGCAGGCCCGGGTGGCGACGGCAGGACGCAGAACTTGGCCTGTCAGCCCGGGATAGGGTGGGACAGAGGCCCCGGGGTCCAGGCGCTCGGATGGATGGCCAAGGGCAGCGGAAGGGTGCTTGGGGGTTCGGAAAGAAAAAGAAGGGAAGGGAATCCCCCCATCCCTATCCGGCCCGAGTGTCTTTTGACCTGGGAGGTGAGCGTGGGGGAGGTTCACCGCGGCGATTCCCACGGTGGGTTTTGGTGGAGCCAGAGAGGCTCCGGGAAGCGCGGGCTGCTCGGGCTGGTGGCGCCTGCGGCGGGCGCGCTGCAGCGCGGGCGCGGGGCACGTGGTGGCGCTCGCAGTCCGCGCAGCGGGCGGAGGCGGCCGCGACGCCTTTGTGTGCCCTGGCAGCGCGCGCGGGGCGGCTCGTCCAGCAGCACGAAGGGGACTGCGGGAGGGGACCGGGGCTCGCGGGTAGACCCGACTGCCGCCCCACCCTTCCCTGCAACCCTTGGGCGGACGAAGCGCCTCGCCTCCTCCGAACTATTCCCGGGGGTCTCGGAGGGTCATTTTGAGAGCAGCCGGCACGTCGAGAAGGGAGAGGAAAGAGGAGGTAGCGTTTAGAAGGGCTGGGAAATTCTCCTGGGCTCAAAACCTACCCTTGAACTCACTGAAACAGAGAATGAGGGGAACTTTGGGCAGCCCAGACCTCCGCCTCGAACCCCGCAAGGAATGCAGAGGGCGCCTCCACCTTTCCCTCCTGCGCAGCAAGAAATGCTTGTCTGAGGAGTAAAGTTAGGGAGTGGGCTTAAAAGAAGCCCCAATAAGATGGACTTGAAAGAACACCGTGAAAAGCGGCAGTTTTGAGCGGGCGCTTTATTTCTTGTTCCCAGTCACTCCCCACGCCCCACCAGCTCTCCTCGCTGTCTCTAGCGCTCTAGAAGCCCCGACTGTCATTAGGAACCAAAGTAAAATGTATAAGGCTGCTTCCTCACCGCCAGGAGACTCCGCAGAAAATTAAATTAAATTAAACACGCGCCCAGGGACGAAAAATAATAGATTCCACCACCCCAACCCACCCCGCCCCCAAGCAAATCAACACTTCTGCGCGCAGGGAATACAGCGAACCTAAAGAGATGGCCACTGACGCGCATCCCCTTAAACCTCAGCCGCTGGAGCCCAGGACAGCAAGGAATTATCTATCGGCTTTCCTTTAATCCGGAAGCAGGGAATAAATAGGGCGAAAGCAAATTCTGAATCTTACTTTTTAAACAACAGCAACAATTGTATATCGAGCAAAGTCTTCAAAGGATGCCACCCAGAACTACAGTCCTAACTTAAAAACGAGTACACTTCACTCCTGTTGATCCCTTAATACGATTTTCTTTAAAGACAGTGATAGAATTAGTCTGCTGGGGCATTTTTTAAAGAAAGGGGGGGTGGGAAAGCAAACAACTATAGAAACCATATTTTTAAATGAGAGAGAGGAGACTTGATCATACCTGAGTTTTTCTTAGGGGTGTAGGAAGAAATAATAATTCCTGCCTGTTTGGACAGAAGCAGCAAAAAGCAGCAGGAAATTAAAAGCCCCAGTTTATTCAAAATACCTGCATCAAATTAACCCCTCTTTGAGGCTATTTGTATGAAAAATTGAGCAAAATGTAGAACTTCTTTCATTATAATATTCATCTTTACCATTTTAGGCAATCAGAGAATAATCAAATCTACTTTTTTCCTCTGAAGTTCCTACCTTAATTTACCGGCCTAAAAGATCATCTGACCTTTGAGCTAATCCTCTAAAATAAAATATTTGTTTAAAAAATTCCTCCAGTGGCCTTCTGTAACATTCCATTCAATAATCAAACCAAAAGATCCACGGGGAGATGAAAATGTTGATGGCAGGATTATCGATCTGTCCGCCCAGGAGTCCAGTCTCATCACGTGCTTGTCTTTTTTAATTTCAGCATTCTGTCCCCACGGGAACCCCAGTTGAGACGTTATACCAAGATTGGAGTTAAGAGGACAGTGGAAGGAGGGCAAACCCATCCAGGAACTTTTTCTCATATCAGTTGTTATAGGAGAGGGATGAGGAAAACTCGTCACATTTGCTTAAACTAAGTTTTAGCCTAAAATATTTTTGTTGGTAGCCCAACCTCAACAAATCACAGTCACGTCCCTAAGCAAAAGACATCATCCAAAAAGAAGTTGAACCAGAACAGGAAAAAGCAGGATAAAGAAGAAACACTCAAGTTTGGGGAAGAAATGAGACAGGTTAACAGAAAAGCTGGACTGAGCTGCAGCCCTATTCTAGTCTCCAGAGGGTGGACTGATACATGCTGGCCTGACCTCTGGGTCAACAGCTAGTTTAACTCTACCTTGATCTGTAAGACTGGAAGCTTGTCCCTTGGTTCAAAGTGAGACCAAGACTTTGGCTTCATTTGAGTGAGCCTGCAGGCACTGTTAAGAGGCGCTTTAGCACAGATAAAGCAGGAAGAAACCATAATTTTGCACTTCGTCCTCTATCCTCCAAAAAGATGTTCATCCCCAAAAGGAAACCCTGCCCACCCTGCAGAAGATGAATCTAGAAGTACTGCTCAATAACCAACAATACAAAATAAACCAAAGGTAGAACAGAGAGGAGGAGCCAAGGGAAGAAAGTGAAAGTTTGAACATCTATGCTACAGAAAAATCTGTCCCTGTTCATCCACCCCAAAGAAATCTTCTTCCAGACAATAGCTCTCCTTGTCATCACCCATTTCATAAATCAAATGTGATTCTGTGTATAATACAACTGATATTATAAATGTACCAAGCTGCTTTCTGCTTACCTGCTACTACATTTAACTCATTCAGAACTGTTTTCTCCGAATCCCTCAGCTCTGCAACTTTCAATAAAAAAGAAGCAATGCTTAAATTGTGTGTGATTCCTAGGAAGAAAGTAACGAAGGAGACTACTTTACTTTTTAAAAACATTATTTAGAGCTATAGTATAGCAAAGAATCAGAGCTAACTTGCTTGCATAAAACCATAGGATTGGAAGTCTCAAACATCAGCATAGGCAACAGGATTAAGGCACTCTGCTACTTGGGCACAAACTGCACTATTCTAAAATATTTTACCCCTAATTGTTTTTTTCTTCTGAATTTACAGTATTTATAGCATTCTATTTTCACTTCCGTTTCTATGGATCATAAAGACTTTATATAAATTTCATTGGAAAATTTTCAGTTCAAGATGCACACCGAGACTGAACTTAGGGTGGGGGAATGCAAACGGAAAGAAAGAAGCTAAACTTATAAGAATCTGAACACTCTAACCTTTTATTCAGTTTGTTTCAAAATAATATTAATCTAATAGTGAAATAGTTTGATAAAACAGCAATCAACATTTAAAGTATTTTATGTTTCAAAGTATGGCTCAAGGAACACCCATTGCTTAAATGCACTTAGACATAACAAGACAATATTTTTTTATTGGCATCATTGACACCTATGAACAGTAGCCTAGTAGATAGATTAAGGTTTAACCCTCCTTTTCTTTGGTGGCTGTTTAGAGACTTTAAAAGAACAGATAACTCATTTCAACAGGAATCTACTACTGATATTTACCTCTACATAATCTTTAGCTAAGACATGGAATGCCAAAAACCAGCTTTTGTTAGCCTGACCTCCTCCACCCCCTAACAACAAAAGTTATCCCCAAACCCATGTTTTTATTTTAGATGTATTGATCTTCTGGTGTAAGATTTGGCCTTTTAAATACCAAATGCAATCAATGGCCAACAACCTGAATCCTTCTGGAGAGTGAGAAGAAAGCAGAACAGAGAAATTTCTTTGAATTGTTTGGTGACTTTGTACAAATTTTAAGAGGTCAGTAAATCCTGATGCTTGACGCTAAATCTACTGGTAAATAATTAATTACATTTCTTAGACACTACAGTCTTTATCTTGGTAAATAGAGAAAACACAGCTTCGCCAAATATAGCATTCCATCTAAGTAATATCTTAAAGGCAATTATTTAAATATTACCACAAACAGGATTATATTTTGTTTAAATTAGACATTTAACTGAAGATAAATGCAAATGTCTATAGTTTAAAAAGGAAAAAAAATACAAATTAACTGACCTAGTCTTTTATCTGAGTTTATTAATACCATTTAAAATATTACAAATAAATCAATTACATTTCATGCATTTAAAATGCAAGTCTAAAATGTTCCAGAGAAAGTCTTTTCATTTCAATGTGAAATATCCAAATTATTTCAACATTACAATGAGCAATTAGTTTGCAGAATCTGCAAACATTTAAATGTAGTGTCAGGAGTGTTTATTAACAGTTAACAATATTACCTTCAGGAAATACACAAAGGCCAAAATTAGTTGAGATCCACTTGGACAATTTATTTAACACATGGGTTTTGGCAGACCCAGTTATTATGAAATATAGGAGAACTCTCACTTTAACTATGCCTGAACTGCCAGCAAATGCAAATAAGTACATGCTCCATTAAATTAAGTGTCATCCCACATTTATCAAATATTGTCTTAGTTACAGTTTGATACCTATCTAAATTCATATTCGAGCAAAACTAGGCCCGGAAAGTGCGTTTGTGGCTCTGCACCTCCAGAAGTGAGTTCAAAAAACCTGCAGCTCATCAGAACTGCAAGAATAACTCTTAATATTTTCTTGTGACAAAAAAAAAAAAAAAAAAAAAACAAGTTTACTTCAATATATTTTCAAATATTTACTGGAAGTAATGTACAAGAAAAATACTATACAAAATCGTCTCCTGGACAACTGCACCTCGCACCCATACACTGGTGGAGTTATAGTTAATTGATACCTAACCTAGAACGATTCTCCAGTTGCACAAACCATTAGGTTCAGATATATCTTACAATTTTTTTTTCTATTTTCCCTTTTGGCATTTAAACTACAGCCTCGTCTGAAACAAACGACAGCTTCTTCACTTCTTTATAAATTTGAATCACACACACAAAAAAAGTTTAACCCTAAGAATCTTCAACGAATTGCAAAAATTTACAGAAATGGGTATACTATACAAATTGACGGCTAGACTAGCAAAAAAAAAAAAAAAAAAAAAAAAGGAGATTATGCTTGGGAGTGGTGAAAACGAGGTAGAAAAGGACAAACACGCAGATAGTTAATCTGGTCTCACCGGAAAGGGGTATTTTTGCATAAGAAAAAGACACCTACCCTCACCCCCACCCCCACCCCCACCCCATAAGTTAAGTTAATGCGATCAAAATAACTTTGGGATCAATATTAGCAAAGTTTCGAGAGAAAGACTTGCTCACTGCTAGAGGAAAAGCTATCTAGAAGGGAAACCAAATGGAAGGATGCTGTTTGTTTTTTTATTTTCTTTAGTATTTTTTTTTCGTTAAAAAAAAAAAAGTTATAAAGATAAAAGAAGGCTGCTGCATCGATTCACCAAGACTGCCCTTAGCTGAAACTTGCTTCGGTTCCACCCCAGGGAACAAAGAAAAAGAGGCAGAGCTGACGTCGGAGAGCTAAACTAGGAAACTCTGGTCTCGGTGCCGCCAGATGGGCTCCCGACGGCTCTGCGCAGGACAGGCAGCGGCGCGCAGCGGCAGGGCAGTGGGCTCCGCAGCCTAGACGCCCAAGACTGAGGTTCTGGTACCAAGTCGGTAGCCCGGGGCGGGGGGCGGGGGGAGGCCATGGGTGGGCCTACGGCCTCGCCCTCCCCACGGCACCGCTCAACCTTGCTCAGCCTTGCTCAGCCTAGTTGTTACCGCCCGTGCGGAGGACCCCGGGTCTCCCAGGCACTGGATCGGTCCAGCTCTACCTCCAGTGGCCGCTTTCCTCTAAAAGATGTGCCCGTCAAAGCTGGGGATGACGGAGGGAGGACGAGGAGGAGAGGACCAGAATTAAAGGCCCGGCGAGGCGCTGGCTTAGGCTGTACTGGGCTCCGACAGTGTCACCCGGTGGAGAGACAGCCAGGGCCCAGGAGAGCAACGCGTGTTACTTACATGTCCACATTCCCTTTACAAAGAGTTGTCACAGAGGGAGTTAAAAGAGAGAGGGACACGGACAGAAAGTGACAGAGAGAGTGAGCAGGGTGCAGTGTAGAGAGGCTGGAACTGAGGCCAGGACCCACAGGGCCCAAGGGGACCAAGGTGGGAGGGGGAAGGCGAGAGGGGCAGGGGCGGGGTGCGCGTCACTCCAGGCCGTTGCGGTGCCCGGGCTCGGGGGGCTGCAGCAGCTCCGGGGAGTGGCAGGGCGGGCTGCCCGCGGCGCTGTGCTCGCTGTCGGTGTCGCTGCCCTTCTTGCCGCCGCTGCCTGACCCCGCCGAGCCGCCGCCGCCGCCGCTGTGCGTCTTCACGTGCTTGCTGAGGTGGTCGCTGCGCATGAAGCGCTTGTTGCAGACGGGGCAGGCGAAGCGCTTCTCGCCGGTGTGGGTCCGCAGGTGCCGCTGCAGCTCGTCGGAGCGCGTGAAGCGCTTGCCGCAGAAGAGCCAGTTGCACACGAAGGGCCGCTCGCCCGTGTGCCAGCGCAGGTGCGCCTTGAGGTGCGACGTCTTGCCGTACACCTTGCCGCAGCCCGGGATGTGGCAGCTGTGCAGGCCCTTGCGCCGCAGGCTCGCCCCGGCCGGGCCCAGCCGCTCCGCCTCCTGGCAGTTGGGGCAGTCGCAGGTGGCGCGGCCGGAGTAGCGGCGGGCGGAAGAGCGCGGGGAGCCCCCCAGCGGCGCAGACGGCCCCGCGCTCAGCATGGAGCCCCCAGCTCCGGCCAGCGGCGACGGGGCCGAGTCCGGGTAGGAGCCGGGCAGCACCGGCTTGAAGCCGTCCATGAGGTGCTGCCCGGCGGGGCTGAGCAGGTGTGAAGAGGCGCCGCTGCTGAAGGCTGAGTGGCTCAGGCCTGAGTAATCCGAGTTGTAGCCTCCGAGCGGCGAGTGCAGCGAGGTTTGGAGCCCCCCGGCGGCGGGGTGCAGCGAGCCGGGCAGCGCCGCCGCGCCGTTCGGGTTCTGCACGTCGATCCAGCCCGCGCCCACGTCCCACCAGCTGGAGGCGCCGGCCGAGCCCACGTCGCCGGCGGCGCCCAGGCCGGGGTGCGAGGGCTTGAACCACGACTCGTATGGGTGCGCCATGCCCACGCGCGGGTAGATGCCCTGCAGCCCGTCCACAGAGGTGTGCACCTTGGAGATGAACACTGGCTGGTGGGAGCCGTCTTGCGAGTGCGCGGAGGAGCCGCCGCCGCCGCCGCCCCCGCCGCCGCCGCCCCCCGACACGCCAGGGGCCTGGAACACCGAGTAGTCGTTTGCGAAGGGAGAGCTCGAGGCGGCGGCGGCTGCTGCCGCGGCGGCGGCGGCGGCGCTGCTGGAGGTTAGGGAGAAGGCGCTAGAGCCCGGCGAGCCGCCGCAGCTGAACGAGTCGGTCACCAGGGCCGCAGCCGCAGCCGCCGCCGCCGCGGCAGCGGCCGCGGCTGAGGACGAGCCGCCGTTCCTGGAGGGGCCCGACACGCCGAAGCTCGAGAGACTGGAGCCCACTACGTTGCAGCTGCCGGAGGAGGAGGACGAGGAACGTTTCCAGGGGTGGAAGCCTTTGCCGAAGGAAGATGAGCTGTCCGAGAGGGAGGAGGGAGACGGGCTGGGGCTGCCGATCTTATTACAGGTAGCAGCAAGCATGGCCAAAGGAGTCGATCCCAACCTCGGTTCTTCCTGAGAGAAGGAGGAGAGGAGAAGGGGTGGGGGAGGGGAGGTGGGCAAAGGGCCGGTGGGGGAGGGAGGAAGGAAATGTGCATCAGTCCTCCGGTAGCCTCCAAAACGCCCCACTGCACCCCATTTCTCGCTGAGGCGCGGCGCCACCAACTCACCTGGCTCCCCCAACAGCCCCGGCGCCCGGCTGCTTTCTACTCTACGGGAGGGGACAAGTTTGGCTGCCGGCGTCTGATTCGGGAGCAAAGCGCCATGCTAAAGAAGAGTTTGACAAGTATTCTCAGCTAAAACAACACTCTTGTGCACACAAGGCCCCAGGCACTTCGAAACAAACAAGCAAGCAAAAAGTCCAGATTGGGGAGGAAGGAAGATTCCTCTGCGGAGAAGCCTGGGGAAAAACCACTGGATTGCTTTTAAGAGCGCTACCCCTGTAATCCACATAAGAGCTTTGAAAATCCTGTTCCGGGTCCCAGAAACCCATCCTGGGTTGTTTGTCCCAGGCCAAAAGACGTCAAACTATAGGGCTGGCTCGCTCTTCCTGATTTTCTTTAAAAAAAAAAAAAAAAAGTCTACAATAGTAAAAACAAGAGAGAGACGGGTTCAACGTACCTGAAAGACAAGGCGGGCTGCGGAATTTTCTAAGGGGAAGAGGGAAAATCTGCAGTTTGCCCAGGAGGAAAAACTTGCTCTCTTTACCCCCGAAATCGTCGCACGTAAAATGGGCTGGGCGCACGTCTCCCTGGCGGGGAGAGGCCGGGCGCTGCGAGGTGGCTTGTCTAAATGCCCTTCGAACCTTTTCCTGCTCTGAAAAAAGTGACTCTGCCCCCCTCTCCCCCTCTTTCTTTTCTCCAAACTCACTTGTATTTAAAGGGGGAAAAAAGCTCTCAATAGAGACTGATAGCCCGTGGCCTGGCCGGGGCGACTTTAACCCCCTCCGATCGGCAATAAAAGGAAACTAATTAAACCAGCAAGAGAAAATCCTGAGACTCACCCCTAGAAGTGAAGTTGCCATCACACAAAAGTGCCCTCCTCCTCTCAGAGGATCTTTTTTATATTGATAAATCAGAGGCAGTGTTTTTTTTAGAGGTGTGCAATACAATGATCAGTTCCGCCCATTCCACCACAATTGTAGCTCCCTCTCCGGCTTTGAAGTGCCGCGGAGGCGCGGCCAGCCAATCTGCGGCCTCGCCGGGCCGCGCCGCGCGCGCGCCGTGAGGTCATCGGCGCCGCCGCCGGCCGCCTCGGGGGGGGGGGGTGTTTGGAGCGGGAGCGGCGCGGGTGACTGCGTGTGTGTTGCAAAGAGGTTTT